>JAYMSW010000141.1:0-29556 GCA_036897725.1 Erodium texanum
TGGCGAGGTGGGACCGCGCCGGGAACCCGATTAAGCCGATGACGATATGCATGATCGGCGCCGGAGGGTTCATCGGGTCGCACCTCTGCGACAAGATCTTGACGGAGACGCCGCACAAGATACTGGCTCTGGACGTGTACAATGACAAGATCAAGCACCTCCTGGAGCCGGCCACGAACCAGTGGGCCGATCGCATCCAGTTCCACCGCCTCAACATCAAGAACGACTCTCGCCTCGAAGGCCTCATCAAGATGTCAGATCTGGTAAATCCTCCGCTGCCTCATTGTTTGGATTTCTATTTTCTGTTTATTTTGTGTGCGGTGATTTGTTGGATTTGGGGCTGAATTGCGGTGGTTTTTGCGGTGCAGACGATAAATCTGGCAGCGATCTGCACTCCGGCGGACTACAACACGCGCCCGCTCGACACCATTTGCAGCAACTTCATCGATGCTCTCCCAGTGGTACACATTTCGTTTTCGTAGATTTGATTGTTGGCGTCATTTCCGAAATCAATTGGCTTGATTTGGTCTATTTCGAGCTATGGATTTGGATGATTATAGAATTGATTGAGGTTGACGCATGTTGTTCTTGACTTGGATTTTAGGTAAAGTACTGTTCTGAAAACAACAAGCGTCTGATTCACTTCTCTACCTGTGAAGTGTATGGGAAGACTATAGGAAGCTATCTTCCTAAAGATTCGCCTCTCCGTCAGGTGAGCTTTGGCTTTCAGTTGATTGAATTGTTGTAGGATCTGTATGTTCAACTTAGATCTGTATCTCCTCTGTGATTTTTTTGTCAATTGTTTATGTTAGTATTAATGGACTATATCAGCATCTCAATTATGGAATATTAATTCATATGTTTGGGTCCAATCTAAGTGAATTGGGGTTTAATAAGTTTTTGGTACTGAAATCATGATTATTGGTTGTGATCTAAGGCCTTGGTCATCAGTATGTCTACTATGCCTGTTTTACTACCACTCATTAATGATCTTCCATTTTCTGTAGTTTGTTTCTAGTATAAGGTGATCTAGTACCCGAATCAGAGTACTTAGATTAAGCATTCTATTGACTCAGACTTGTGCTTGAACCTTTGGTCACTGGATAGTTTGATGTTTTCATTATGAACTGTTAGATGCCAAATGCAAGTTAATTTTGTGGAGATCAGGGAGTAATTTGTTCATTAATCCGTCAATATATCACTTGGATATTGTAAATAAACTTGAAGTGCAAAATAATTGGCTGGTAGCTCAGATACATTTGTTTATGCAAGAATGCTGTACGTAACCAATTGTTGGGTATTTATGGTAATATCATAGCTGGTTGTTGTTCTGTGAGGGAAAGTGCTGCTGATCCTTCAAATGATGATGGCGAAAACTTTGTATTAATCATTTGGGCCTTTTAGATACTCATCTTTGCTTATTAAGATGCTGAATATCACTTATGATGTTCATGTTTCTCGACAAGCAGCTCCCTAGTTTTTGTTAGGAAAAACTGAAGGTTGGGATTTAGTGCTACACATAGAAATTGTTTTAGGATGTTTTATATATGAAATGGTGAGATCCTTTTTAATCATAGTTGGTTGTCTCCCTTTTTTCTGCAGATGCCAGATTTTGAATATTTTTATGGCCTCCTGTTTGTTTGATTTACTGCATGTCAACGGTCACAAGGATTGAAAGTTTTGAGTTGTTTTTGTGATAGGATCCTGCTTACTATATTCTAAAAGAAGATACATCCCCTTGCATTTTCGGCTCCATTGAGAAGCAGAGGTGGTCTTATGCCTGTGCTAAGCAATTGATCGAGAGGCTGATATATGGTGAGCAATCTTGTTTGTTAATCTGATTGTTATCAAGCTATTCTTAAACCATAACTTGTTAACTTTTCTCATTGAAATTTTGGATTATAGCTGAGGGTGCTGAGAATGGTCTTGAGTTCACCATTGTGAGACCTTTCAACTGGATTGGACCCAGAATGGATTTTATCCCCGGCGTTGATGGTCCAACTGAGGGTGTTCCAAGGGTCTTGGCTTGCTTCAGCAATGTGAGTTGAAACATAGCTTTGTTGTATAAATTGTCTTGCATCTTTTTCTTCTCGGTGGCAATAATTTCTTCTTCTTCTTCTTCTTCTTCTTGCGGCCTCTCAGGGTCTCCTAAGAGGTGAACCTCTCAAGCTTGTGGATGGGGGCGAATCCCCGAGAACCTTTGTTTACATAAAGGATGCTATTGAGGCTGTTCTGTTGATGATTGTATGTTTCAAATATGACCACTCCTTTTGTTCTGTTTTTTTGTTATTTACATCAAGAAATAACAACTTGAGAAATCTTCATATTTTCCCTTTCAGGAAAATCCCGCCAGAGCCAACGGTCATATTTTCAATGTTGGCAATCCTAACAATGAAGTTACAGTTAGGCAGCTTGCTGAGATGATGACTCAGGTCAGAGATTTTACCTTATGACATGCATTTATTTGATCGACTAAATACGTTCACGTGTATTGTATCAAAACATTTTGGGCTCAGGACCTTACTTATGTAGAAGTAAACAAACTCCAAACAGCTTTTGATTCTTAAAGAACTTTTGAAGATTGATGTATCAAGCAAGAAACAGGCTCTTTTATGTAGAAGAGAGCACTGAATTCTTGACAAATTATATTCTTCAGAACTTAGAATATTGTGCCTTAATAACTCTGCAGGTTTACACTAAGGTTAGTGGAGAACCTTCATTGGAGACTCCTACAATTGATGTAAGCTCCAAGGAATTTTACGGCGAGGGGTACGATGACAGTGATAAGAGGATTCCAGACATGACCATCATCAACAAACAACTCGGTATTGCGATTTTTTTTTCCCTTTTTTTTCTCTTTCCGATAATGTACTGTATCACATGCTAAAACTATTGTCCTTCTGACAACTTTTTGGGGATTTCTTGTGCATCTTAGGTTGGGACCCCAAGACATCACTCTGGGATCTGCTCGAATCAACCCTCACCTATCAGCACAGGACCTACGCGGAGGCCATAAAGAAGGCCATGGCAAAACCAGCAGCAACCAGCTAAGAAAGACGGTTTCTTCTACCGGGTTGTGAGTCCTATGTCGTCTTCAAAGAGCTGGTTCTCATATATGTTTCTTCTTTTTTGTTGTCCTTGTGGTGTCTGTAGATCGATATAGGCTCCTAGTAAAAGCTCAGGAATCTGTGTTTTTTTATGGATACAGACTTTAGGTGGAATCATATTGGGTAAAAGTTACTGTAGTTTGTTATACAAGTAAATCACTGTTTCTTTTGTCATCTCTCCTCTCCTCCCCATTTATCTGGTGTCTTTCAAAGGGTTGGTTTGTTGTATTATTTTTAGTTCAGGTTCTTGTATTCTTTTTTTTTTTTTAATTTAATAACTATTGATTTTCAATAAATGATGGGAAATTGTTTAGAGTTATTCCATCTAATTTAGTAGTTTTGGTTTATTTGAAGTATATGCATAAACCATTTATTAATATCATAAATAATTCATTTATGCATAACATGGTTATGTGGATTTATGACCTTGATCTGATTCCTGTCCCTTTCTCTTCGTTGTGGATTTTGAATCCCTTTTCTAGTCATATCCAATCCTAGACATTGAAATTCTTGCTTGACTGGTTTTAATCTAATAGCAAAAAGCTCTGTTCAAACATGATTGAAGCCAATCAGTCTTTAAGGGAAAAAGAGGACTTGTAAGTTTCATGAAAACGAGTATGAAAATTTTGTTACTTATATTATATATCAAACATGAAAATACATATATTAAACTATTAATCATATTAGATGAGGTAGTATTATTATAGACTTCAAACTTTACGAGAATAACAATTCATGCAGTTAGAATTGAATAAGCATAACTCGCATACCACTTAATAACCAGATTGGACTGGACAACGCATCGGAACACACAAAATGAGATAACTTGAGACAAATAACACTAATAATAACATTATTGTCCCTTCCAAGATTCGATCCATAGATAAATAATTTTATTAATCACTGGACTATCCCTTATGGGTCGAAAACATTGACCTTAAAGTAGTGCTCATTTTTAATTTTTAATTTCTTCTTATGTAATAATTTTGTGGATCATTTAACATATCTATTTGCAATTGGGTGGAAACGTTCAGTTTGGAAATTTGAAAAATTGGCCTGATAATTTATTTAAATAAAAAATAGCTGGCAAAAAAAAAAAAATAGCATCAAAGCATTAGGTAGAAAAAGAGGGAAGAAATGATGCGAAACGGTGACGGACGGTAAATAAAAGTCTTCTTCTTCGTGCACTTCCTCACGACTGCTTCCGAATTTCCTCAGTCTCCTCCTCGGCTCTTCTTCTTCTACTTGCGGTTCTCTCTCACTGATCGCACACTCTTCTTCTTCCTCCTCTGCATCTGGACCTGGTATCGACCTACCTCTCCATTTTCTGCTCCTAATTGGTAGTGGATCTCGCAACTAGTCCTAGATCGGGTTCTGGAGTCAGACGATCTTCAGCAGCGACGACCAGCTGAAGATTCTCCTCTCTCCCGCGCTGGATCTGAGGGGAGATGGCGTTGTCAGGCATGAGAGGTCTCTCCGTCTTCATCAGCGACATTCGCAATTGCCAGAACAAGGAGCAGGAGCGGCTCCGCGTCGATAAGGAGCTTGGCAACATCCGTTCCCGCTTCAAGAACGAGAAGGTTAGTCGTTCTCATTCTTCTTTTTCTTCTGCATTAATGTGATGTTGTTTTTGTGGTTTTGGATTTGTTGCTTGTGCTGGTTTTGAGGAATGTGGAAGTCAGTTAGGTTTCTGTTTATTTGGCTGGGGATTAGGGGCGATTTGTTGTTTGGTGGCTAAGAAAATGTAGGAAATGAGAGAGAATTTTAATTATAGGCTGTCTCTGAGCATTTTCTTTCAGAAATCTGTAGTTCTGGTTTGGTCAATTTTCAGCTTGACTGAGCTCGACCACGAAATTAGGTTTTTACATCCATGTTGGGACCATCAGTATGAAATGTTAGGTTTAGTAAACTGTCTAGTGTCTTCTTCCTTCAATGGAGCTACTGCTTATGACTTTGTGTTTGTGCTTCTCACTCTTCAGTTTGATAGATTTAGATTAGTCTTAGATCTTGTTTCACACGTGTTTCTGGCAATGGTGGCATAATGGAATAGTGGCATATTTGAACACTAAAGAGTAGTGTAGAAGTAATGTCTGCACGGGGATTAGTTTGGCAAGAGCAAAATGAGAATGTAGCCATTTATACCTGAGTTAGGTTGCCATTGACCCTCTTATTCCGGCTTTACTCAGGGGAGCATTTTTTTTCTGCATCAGGCTATCATTTCTGCTCGTAATCTGTTTCTGTTACAAAAATATACTAATGACATCTGAAGGAGGTTTTTTTTCGTTCCTGAAAACTTGCATCACAAGGGCTCATGTTTACTCATGCCCTGGACCTGTTTCATACACGTGAGGAAGTAACATAGAGAAGCATGTAATAAATTTACCAGAGGGGTAGTCATCTTATCTTTTGGAGACAGATTATTTCTCCAGTTAGGGGTTTTAATTACGAGACTTGAAAGTTGGGTCGGTGTAGCTTGATTTGTTAATCTTTTCAATGAGTTAAAAGTTTAATGGGAAGGGATCAGGGTCTGTAAAGTGACATCGTACAAGGTGAAACTTTTGAATTGAATCTGATTATAAGGTTTCATGGGTAAATAAATTTGGTCAGCTTCTCCCCTTGGTCGATTGTTTGACTATGCAGAGTGGTGCACTGTTGAATTCCTTTGTCTTCTCACCATTGTGTTTTCATGGAAAAGTACTATGTCAATTCCTTATCCTGTCTATTTTCTTTGAATTTTATGGTTGCATTTGTATGCAATTTTCATATATTGCAAGCTTTCTTTTAAACAGTTATGACGTTCTTGTGGATTCTTGCTTATTTGACAAAGTGGGAGTGGTGCACAGTAAAATTCCTTTGTCTTCTTCTCCCCATTGTGTTTCCATTCAAAATTACTATGTCAATTTCATATCCTTTCTATTTTCTTCAAATTTTATGGTTGTATTTGCTTGCAATTTTCATATGTTGCTTGCTTTCTTTGAAACTGTTATGATGTTCTTGTGGATTCTTTGCTTATTCTCCAATACAACAGTGTCATACTATGATAAATTTGTGGCTGACAGCTGACTATTTGCTCCTTTTTGTTATGACAGGGATTATCTCATTATGAAAAGAAGAAATATGTTTGGAAAATGCTTTACATTTATATGTTGGGTTATGACGTAGATTTTGGTCACATGGAAGCTGTTTCTTTAATATCTGCACCTAAGTATCCAGAAAAACAGGTAATATCCTCCTTTGCATTTCTAGGTCTTTGAAGAAATTGTTACTCATTTCAAGACTTATTACATTTCTGTTGATTTCACATGTCTGTACAATTGCCATATTACTGGCATGTATTGAATTATTAAATTGTTTATTTATAGTAATTCGTAATTGTATGATGCAATGTAATCTGAGCAACATTCACATGAAAAATTAACTTCAACATTATAAACTAAAATGGGCACATCAAATGGAGGTGGGGATGAATTTTGTTTTTGCTGTGTTTGCAGCTGTCATATATTATAAGGTCGTTTGGGCCTTAAACGATAAAGTTATCAGTCTGAATATGTTATATCTTCAAACTTGGTGATTGACCATTTAAGTGAGAAAGGTCAAAAACCTTTTTTTCCACATTTTCTTCCGCTTTATATACAGAAACTGAAAGAATGGTGCTTGCCATTAATGTTGAATTGACTTCTGATCTTGCTGTATACAACTGCAGGTTGGGTACATAGTGACATCATCTTTGTTGAATGAGAACCATGATTTTTTGAGATTAGCAATAAACACCGTGCGAAATGATATTATTGGTCGCAGTGAAACTTTCCAGTGCTTGGCTTTGACTATGGTATGACTTCAACAAAACTTTTTATGTTTATTCATTTTATTTCAAATCACGTTTTAATAGACAGAACAAAATTCTAATGTTTTGATAACCCATTCTCTGTTTCCACCTTAATATGTTTTTGGACTCTTCATTGCCGTTCCTCCACATCTATGTTTGATTCTGTTATTCTGTTTTCATCTTTTTAGGTTGGGAATATTGGTGGGAGAGAGTTTGCTGAATCATTGGCACCTGATGTTCAGAAGTTACTTGTAAGTAACACCACAAATTATGGTTCTTCCTGGTGGAAACTAATCAGTTAATCAACTTCATTTGTTCCAGATTTCTAGCAGCTGTCGACCACTTGTGAGGAAAAAAGCTGCATTATGTCTGCTGCGCTTGTATAGAAAAAATCCTGATGTTGTCAATATAGATGGCTGGTACATTTGAATGCTACAGTCAACCTGATAAATTTAATTTTGAATGTTAGGATTCATTGGTACTGTTTGATTTACTTCCTTTGGCCTGCATACCCAGGGCGGACAGAATGGCACAGCTCTTAGACGAACGTGATCTCGGTGTTTTGACATCGTCTATGAGTCTTCTTGTTGCTCTTGTATCAAATCACCATGATTCGTATTGGAGTTGTCTCCCAAAGTGTGGGAAAATATTGGAAAGGCTTGCTAGGAACCAGGATGTTCCTCAAGAGTATACCTACTATGGTATCCCATCTCCCTGGCTTCAGGTTGGTGCTGTCTATTCCTTTGAACTTATCTTGTAATAGGAACTTTTTATGATAGATAACTGCGTTTAAATTTCATGTAAAGAACTGAGCAGTTACAGTTTCTACAGAATGAGTCTTTTCATTGTTGTATTTATTAAATTTAAATGGATAAAAAAATTCTGGAAGAAGTTAACTGTTCGGGTGGGTTACTCAAGTCAATTCATTTCCTTATACTGAATCCACCAAATGTTTTTTTTCTTCTAATTCTGGGTACTTCATCATTCCTATATTCCACCAATTTCTTAGCTTCTTGACTGTACATGCCTATGTTTGTAATGCTCCCAGAATTTGCTAGAATTACCTTTTTTCGAGGCAATAATTACAAGTATGAGGATTAGAACCAGTAATCTGATAGTTATTATATCAAGCTCTATCCATTTCTTCCCAGCCCTTGGTTTGCTAGAGTTACCTATTATTGCTTAGACAACACAGTGCTGATATCAGCATCATGCCTATGTGCTTTTTATTTTTTATTTTACTAGTTTCTCCTTGCAATTTTAATTTTGTTGTTAAATAAGATTGTGGTTAACAACCAAGTTTTGAGAAGTAAATTAAGTACCTCTAGCATCCATTAAATTAAGTACCATTAGTATCCATTGAAAATTACTAGTTTCCCCAACCTTTGGTTTGCTATTGTTACCTTTTTGCATTTACATTCAAATATCAAATGTTTCCCCCCTTTTAGTTAGCTCTCATGTTGTAAAGAACTATACTCAGTGTTAACTCCTGACAACTTTCTTTGCTTTCTTTCCTTCTGCTTTATGTTGGGTCTTCAAATAGTTATTTTACTGCATTTCCATTTTTGAGCAGTGCTCTATGGAAGTGGCCGTCTTTTTGTTAATTAGTTGATTATCAATGCGCATTTAATAAGTTCGTGTTATTGCTATTTTTATATAGTTTGTGCAATTTAGTGTTGTTGCACTGTCATATTTAACAAGTTCATTTTATTGCACTATGATATTTGGCTAGCACAGGTCAAGACAATGAGGGCTCTTCAATATTTTCCGACTGTTGAAGATCCAAATACTAGACGATCGTTGTTTGAGGTCTGTTTTTTCTCAATAAAATCGGAACATCTTTTTAGTTTCTGCGATTCCGAAGATCCTTAACATGTTTATTTCAGGTCCTACAACGGATATTGATGGGAACTGATGTTGTGAAAAATGTTAATAAGAACAATGCATCACATGCTGTTCTCTTTGAAGCCCTTGCTCTGGTATGTTCAAAACCCTATTTTATTATGTCAATTTGGGTAATTGAAAGGGCCAGAATATTGTTTAGATAGTTTTCAATTCTGTTATGCCCTATTGTCCAAACAGTACATGTTAGTTTTAACACAACAATTACTGAATCTGGCTTTGGTTAGTATCTTTATGAAATGGAATGGAATTCATTATATCCACTTGTGTACATACCCGCATACTTACATTTAATTGGTGTTTGCTTGTGCATACACGTACTTGCCCATCCATGTGCATAATTGCTCACTAGCTTTACTCGGCAATATTTGGTGTGTGTTTGGGATCAGTGACCTGGATGAAATATTAAATGGACAAATGAAACCAATATCCTGGTGGCATGAATAGGTCCCTCTTAGAGGCCTAGCATCTACATTAAATTGGAACAGCAATACTAACATATATCTATAACTATAATATATACATTAATGCAAAATATGGTTAAATTAACACAGTACTTGCATGTTCTTATGCTGTCCATTTTTAGAAGTGATTATTATGTAGTAGGGATGGCTTTTAGCATCATGTTGGGGCTTGCATATAAGCATATTGTATTTGTTTTTAGGGTTTTGTGTTTGATTTCTTTGAATATTTTTAATTTATTTTCCTGCATGTTTCTATCCACAGACACTGTATACCTGTGTAGAAAACTGAGAAACCGGAATGGAGGATAACTTCATTTTATTGATCATTGAAGTTTCATCGTTATGCTTGTCTATTCTGATTGCCTTGTAACAGGTCATGCATCTCGATGCTGAGAAGGAGATGATGTCTCAATGTGTTGCCCTCCTTGGGAAATTTATTGCTGTAAGGGAACCAAATATTAGATATCTTGGCTTGGTAAGTTGTGAAAACATTTGTGTTCTGAGGAAATTTGTGATAAAGCGCATCTAAGTGGACTTGATGGGTGAATTGCTGATGTATAAATCCATCTGACGTCACATTGATCTGGGTGCAGGAGAATATGACTCGCATGTTGATGGTGGCTGATGTTCAAGACATCATCAAAAGACATCAGGCCCAAATAATCACTTCCTTGAAGGATCCCGACATCAGGTTGAGTTAAATTCTATAATGCAACTTATCTTGCTGCTGATTTATTTGCAAAATCTGGCTGCCTATCTATAAAATAAGATCTATATAGGAATTTCATTCTTAAATTAAGGTCAAAACTGCCAAGATGTCTGTACTTGTTTCACCACATTTCTGGCACTATCTGGGTGCTTATGGTTCATTAGCCAAGTAGGATAATCAGACTTCAAAAATAAGAGTCCTAATGCCTAGGTCTGTGTGTCCATTCTTATCATTTTGCTTGGAGTTTGACCTTGGAAATTCACAGAGCGGACCAATCATAAGTATCACAGTGAAAAAATGGCGATATTTTTTTTTTTAAGAAGGTGCAGAGAAAGTTGATCAACACAACTGTATATCCTCCTGCTAGGCTTCTATGAGTGGCTGTTTGCGAATAACCTACTTAGAACCATCTTTCTTTTTAGAATCTGCTTGCTTAATCTGTGCCGGAATTTCCCTTCAGGTTTCTGTTTGCCTTTTTTTTGTTCTGTTCATTGCATAGATGCAAACAGCCAAATAAACTATGGTGCTTTTTTAGCCAAGACTGAAAAATAGATCAATGGTATATGATTTATCATCTGGCCAAGGCTTGTATTTTTGGTAAATTACTGATTGCTCATCCTACTTTAACAATATTTCTCTAAATGTAAGGATTCTCTTTTCAAGTTTTATAATTCCATGTCATTGACTCCTACTTTTAACAAGCTATTTTTTTCAAGAAAGTTCAGTTGTATGCATAACGTTCTGCTTGTACTTCAGCGTTATTTATTGCATGCTGACATAATTTCTCTCCCCATGCTCCCTAAACAGCATTCGCAGACGTGCTCTTGATTTGCTCTATGGCATGTGTGATGTTTCAAATGCAAAAGACATAGTTGAAGAATTGTTGCAGGTACTAAACTGTTGCATGTGGATTAGTTATTTTATACTATCTGAAAAATCAGCCTCTTACTTAATAGTGATCATGCACACAATGAGCTATCTCGCCTTTTTATTTCTTTCTCAGTATCTTAGCACAGCAGATTTTGCAATGCGTGAGGAATTGGCACTTAAAGCTGCTATACTTGCTGAAAAATTTGCCCCTGACCTATCATGGTAATGACTGTTTTTTATTAATACTTGAATCACGTTCTGTTATTTATGAAAGTTAGTTCACAAGGAGGGCGAGAGTTATCTTTGTCTTGGGTTAGTGACTCGCCTTTTAGTTTTAGCCTTCTGTTCGTTGGAACTTTGAGTATTTTAGTCGTAGTTGTGATAACAAGCTTGTACATGAGTTATACTGTGTGATATACTGACTTCACACTGTTCCACAGGTACGTAGATGTGATCCTTCAGCTGATTGACAAGGCAGGAGATTTTGTAAGCGATGATATATGGTTTCGTGTGGTACAGTTTGTAACAAACAATGAAGACCTACAGGTGAGCGAAGTGTTTGTAACATGCGCTGAGAGCGTCTTGTACCAACTAAAGGTTTTATTGAAATTAGTTGATTGAAACTTGTGTTGAAACAGCCTTATGCAGCAGCGAAGGCCAGAGAGTATCTTGACAAGCCAGCTATTCATGAGACAATGGTCAAGGTATGGTCACTTAGATTCACTTGCCATAAGATTTATACTTACATGATAATATATTTATGCATATTGATGGTTATACGGTAATAATTTTCGCTCCACTGCACAATTTTAGTTTTTACTGGTTTGTTCATCAAGTCAGACTCTTAAGATGCCGTGTACATGCTGTTGGATATGCACTATTTTTTAGGGTATTTAGCAAAACTCAAGGTGTAATACATGTTACAATATGAGGAAGCATCATACATGGATAGATCAATGGTTATCTATCATACTTTTTTGTTTTGTTTTAGGCCTTTTTGCTGATATTGTACTTGGAACTTGGAAGTTCCAGTTTATGTATACATATATTATTTTTAGAAATTTAATCTGGTTCGGTGGTTCCCTTGTATGTTTTCTTACATATGTCAAAATTCATCCATGCATTAACTGATGCAAGCATCAATTGCCTTTCAACAACTTATTAGGTTAAATAGGTTTGGTACATCCAAAGATTGAAACTAATATACAGAAATGCATTTAGTTTATTTTGGAATTGTGTATGGGGACAGGTTAGTGCTTATCTTCTTGGAGAATACAGTCACCTTCTGGCTAGACGGCCTGGATGTAGTCCAAAGGAAATATTCAGCAAAATACACGAGAAACTTCCCACTGTGTCGTAAGAGAAGAATCTTTCATTAATTATTATTATCATTATTATTTGGTTATTTATTTATGTTTGACGCAACGTAATGCATTTGCAGGATGTCTACGGTTTCTATTCTTCTATCTACATATGCTAAGATCTTGATGCACACTCAACCACCTGAGCCAGAACTACAAAATCAGATTTGGGCAATATTTAGGAAGTAAGATCATCCTTTCTGCTTCTTGTTGACATTTGTTGGTACTTTGTGGTTACTAAACCACTTCACATTACTTCAGATACGAGAGTTGTATTGATGTCGAGATACAACAACGTGCTGTGGAATATTTTGCATTGAGTAAAAAAGGAGCAGCTCTTGTAGATATTTTAGCTGAAATGCCTAAGTTTCCTGAGCGTGAGGTTTGTCTGTGGCTTTACTTCTTTTCAGATGCAGTATAGCTCTACCATAATTCTCCAGAATTGGATACTAATTGTGATACATTTTTCAAGTGTAGTCTGCATTGATAAAAAAAGCTGAGGATACTGAAATAGATACTGCAGAGCAAAGTGCTATCAAGTTGAGAGCTCAGCAGAATACATCAAATGCCTTGGTTCTGAGTGACCAACCCCCGTCTAATGGGACTCCACCAGTTGGCCATCTTGGTCTTGTTAAAGTGCCCAGCATGAGCGCTAGTGTGGTCAGTTCTTACTTTTTTTGAACCCTATGAATCATATTAATTTTGTCCAACTATTTGAGTGCACAAAAGTCAGACATTTTGATGGAAAGTGCTATGTTATGTCTGTTGATAGGACTATAACCAAGCAGATATGAATGGGACTGTGAGCAAAGTAGACCCTCAACCTCAGCCAGCAGATCTCCTAGGGGATCTTCTTAGTCCATTGGCTATAGAAGGCCCTCCTGGTACTGCTTCCCAGTCAGAGCAAAATATAATTTCTGGTCATGAAGGTCTTCCTGATGCAGCAGATGCTGCAGCCCTCGTGCCATTTGGAGAACAGACAAATACTGTTCAGGTACTGTCTTTGACTATAACACATACTCCCTTGTTTAGGTGTCATAATATTCTGCAACCCATCCCCTTTTTATGGCGTTGCATATATGAGTTGCAAGCAGAAGTGTCAATAGGACTTATTCATCTGAGATATCATGTGTTTTAACGAGTTTCTTTGTTCATATTGCAGCCAATAGGAAATATCGCTGAAAGATTCCATGCTTTATGCTTGAAGGATAGTGGTGTTCTTTATGAGGATCCTAATATTCAGGTTTGAATTATTTTCTATTTAAGCTAACATCTGGCATTATTATCATCTATTAGTTTCTACAAGGCCTGCTTAACTTTACTTGAATGTTCTCCAGATTGGTGTTAAAGCAGAGTGGCGAGCTCATCAGGGACGCATTGGGCTTTTCTTGGGGAACAAGAACACTTCACCTCTTGTGTCAGTTCAGGCTGTAATACTGCCTCCCTCTCATTTTAAGACGGAGCTTTCTTTAGTACCTGAAACCATTCCTCCCCGAGCTCAGGTGAGGTTACTTGTTATATTTATAAATTTGCAATTTTTTTTGATCGGCTAAATCAAGTGTATCAAATCTATTGGGCTCAAGACCTTTCTTATGTAGAGATAAGGGAGCATCAACATTTTTTTTTTTAATTCTTAAATAAATTTTTTAAGGCTGATGTATCAATTATGGACTCAAGACCTCTCTTATGTAGAAGAGAACTCTTATTGCCACTTGACCCCCACCATATGAAAGGCCCAATAAGGGTTGGAAAAGAGGCCCAAAGGCTTGAATAGAGAGGTGCCCAACATAAGTTGAGAGGTAGAGAAAGCTGAAGTGCTTGACCAGTTGGACAAGCAAGCTTTGGTATTTATAAATTTGCAATTGGTCATGGATTATTGGTAATGGGTTGTCTTATGCCTTTGCTTGTGATTGTATAGGTACAATGCCCGCTAGAAGTTGTGAATCTCCGCCCAAGCAGGGATGTAGCTGTTCTGGACTTCGCATACAAGTTCGGTACCAACATGGTACTAATAAATGGAACTTGTCTTATGTTGTGAACTTTCAGAAGTTTGTGCGTATTTGCAAATGGGTTGACTTATTTTTCCTCTTTATTTAGGTCAATGTCAAACTTCGCCTTCCAGCTGTATTGAATAAATTTCTTCAGCCTATAGCGGTGTCTGCTGAGGAGTTCTTTTCTCAATGGAGGTCACTTTCGGGACCACCTCTAAAGCTTCAAGAAGTGGTATGTGTATTCTACATTTCATTAAGAAATTTGAAATTAAGAAGGCAATGTTCTTCCTTTATAATATTTTACCTTTGTAATTAATTAATTTTTATATAAAGGGCAGTTTCGTCATTAAACCTCAAATTGTGGTGAAGAAAAAAGTACAGGGTAGTGAATTGAAAATCATGCAAAGTACAGGACAGTGAACTGTAATTACCCCTATATTTTGTTCTGAAGTTCATAACCATACACTTGTAATTGCTCATTTAATCACCTTTGTCCATTAAATTTGGAGTTCGCCTTGACCTGTCTTGGTGGGATTCAAAATAGTATTACAGTCTACTTTATGACATTTTGGGTTTCCCATTTTTTCCTTCAAACTACACAGGTAAGAGGCGTAAGACCAATGCCTCTCCAAGAAATGGCAAGCTTATTCAACAGTTTACGAATTATGATTTGTCCAGGGATTGTAAGTTATTCTTTCCTCTTCTTTGGACTGCACTTCTGTTAGTCAATTATTGATTTTCAAGATAATTGACATATATTCCACTATAGGATCCAAATCCAAACAATCTGGTTGGAAGCACGACCTATTACTCAGAAAGTATACGGGCCATGCTCTGTTTGGTAAGGAAGATTTGCCTCCTCGTAGCAACTTGTCTGAATTCGAGATATTAGGTGAACATGTATTGTTTCTTTTTGAACTTATAGAATGTTGCTTACAGTTGATGTTGCACCATAGATGTATTTATTAATTAATCCATAATGCTATTAAAATGATATGAAGTTCAGAATTATTACTTCTGGTAACCATTGTTTTTTTTAATGATATACAGATAAGAATTGAAACAGATCCAGCAGACAGAACCCAGCTGCGCATGACAGTGGCCTCGGGGGATCCCGCGCTAACAATTGAGTATGTGTCCATTTCTACTTCTTGTATTTTAATTTGTTCATAGGCAATGTATATGATAGTGTTCTAAAAATCCCGATATCTCCCTGAGAACTCTCGGTGAAACTTAACCACCGAGTTTTGACCGATTTCCACCGAGTTCGAGTAAGTGGAAATATGTCAAAACTCGGTCACCTGTTTCTCCATATAGAATTCTAAAGTGTATATGAAAATTAGTTCTTGAAGATCTGTGCATAGCATGATCAGGAAAAGATATTATTGATAGTAAATTCAACTCACTTTTCAAATACAATTCAATTTCACAGAATATGAATTAAAATGTGTTCGGAACTATCTTATTTTACTAAATTAGTGCTATTTTTGTCTTTAATATATGTAGTATGTATATTTCCCCGATACACGACAAAAAGAAAAAATATCTCCCCGATAAGTCAAAAGATCCTTATTTGTTGCCTCGCCAAGTTTTAGAACCTTGCTTTTTCTTAGTCAATGTGTATAAAATACACCAGTTCTAGTTCTTTTATTTTGTTCATAGGCAATGTATATGATACATATACACACGCCAAGGCTGGAACCTGAGACCAACGACGCTTCTAGTTCTTATGCTGTTAAGTTGTGGAATTCATAGATTTTCCCCCCGTCTATTGTCTGTTCAGGTTGAAAGAGTTTATCAAGGAAAACCTGGTCAGCATACCTACACCTTCCCGTACGGCACCTGCACCAGCTCCTCCGGTTGCTCAGCCAACGAGCTCAATAAAACCACCACCATCAACAGATCCCGGGGCAATTCTAGCCGGTTTGCTGTGACACTGAAAAGGTTTTATCCATTGTGCAAAAAGTTGTTCAATATAATACACTTGGTAGACTTTGATTTACACAGCCCACCCACCACCCACAATTAGAAGAGGCGGATAAAGAAAAAAATCATGTCGCGGGAGCTGGCGGGGGATTAGGGGTGAGCTTAAGCTATTTTGTGATTTGTGGTCGTAGCATTTGAGTGATAGTTTCTTGGAGGTTTGAGTTCCTTAATTTCTTTTTCTTCTTCCCATAACAGTTTTTACAGAATTGGTTGATTTGTAATATGATTTTTGATACACACCACCGTGTTAGCTATTCTCTCATAAAGTGGTACACACACCATTTGTAAAACTTTGGCACACTTGTTCGAGCTTGTAGATTATTATTATTTCAACGGGGCTCTAGAGTTTCACTATAAGATAGCGCAGATGGAAATTCAGTAACTTTCGTGCTTATCAGTAATCAACGCCGTACAAGTAAATGCATGATTCACTACAACCAAGTCAGTTTTACTTTTACCCAATGTGCTACAGACGGGTTAATTGTGGATGCATGCCCGAATGGATTGTCACAAAGATGTCTATATTTCATATTTTAAACTTTTGTGAGACGGGTGTAAAACTGCCTCTCTCATCACGTGACTTGCACGTGAATGGATGAGACAGGTGTACAAGTAATATATACGGAAAATTGCGTCCCTCGTCACGCGATTTGCACGTGAATGGAAGAGACAGGTGTCCAAGTAATATATACGGAAAATTGCCTCCCTCATCACATGTCATCACGTGACTTACACGTGAAGCCAATGGGAATGAAGAAAGGGTGAGGGCAAAGGTAGTTCATTGAACTTGTATAATTGTGTCAGATATTGGTTCATATTGATATATCTTAGTGTCACGTGTTGATTCATTTGGGTAATGTATCTGTTAGGAACAAACAAATTTAAGCATAGTTTTGTTTTTGTAGGCAACATTTTCAGATATACACCTGCAATTACACTTCTATAATTGCAATGCGAACCAAAAAAATGGTGTATTCAACCTTTGATTTATACAAGCAAATTACCACCAAACAACCCTGTGCCCACCTGCGCTGTGGGATGGACATTGCGGCATGTCGAGCTACGATTTTCAAACAACTATGTTCTACCTAAGCAACCGCATCCCGATTCAGATCGTATCAGCAACATAACAAGCCATAAAGACAAATTTGCCCTCCCAAACATCGAGATCGCACCCATTGACGTGCCCGTCGAGAAAATTGCAGGCAAAAACAGGCAACTTCACCGTACAAGATCGGGCCCGTCCCTGCAACCACCACAAGTCCAGCTTCCCGGCAAGTAAGCCGAGTCATCCCAAGGCGAGCACGGGCTATGTATCTGCAACCCACACATCACACAGGCAATATCTGGAGCCAGCTCCGTGTTTGAGCAAATCAGCCACCGTGGAACAACATTATTGGCAGGTTCTACATAAACCTTAGGTTCCAGTTGATTCTCGGAAGCACCAATGTCCCAACAGTTTTGGGACACATCCCCAGATGCAGCATCCACCTGACCTCCATCCTCGGCCGATAACAACTCTGTAAAAGAGAAGTAAGTCTGAGGCTCGAATTCCATATCCTCGAAATTCAGGTCCTCGTAATCAAACATCATTTCCCCATCACACCCATCTACTGGAACATTCCAGTCCATGCAAGGCGAGATTGCTTGATCTGTTAAATGACCGTTTCCATAAACCCCATCGTCCATGTCTTGTTCTTGCTTCACTTGCCTTCTGACCGGTAATTTCTGCGGGCCCGGGCCAGAATAAGAAGCAGTGTTGTTCCACTCGAGGCCCGATTCGTAGTAGTTATGATCCGTGACGGGCTCGACTCTAGAGAGAGAGGTAAAGAGAGGATCTTCTTCTTTGATGAGAACTTCCTCTGTTGGAAACATAGGAGTTGTAGGTTCGTACTCTTTTACTTCAGAAGTGGTTCCTGAAACAGAGTCCACTTCTGAATTTTCTTGCTTTAGAACCGACTCTACTTGTTTTTTTCTGCCCGGTTTCTTCCACTCCTGATTCTTTTCCTCTGGTTTGTAAGGACACTTGGGTCGAGCTATCCTACGACATCTGCAACATTTCAACCCAACCACATCACTGATTTGCGAGTCCTCGAGCTCAAGAGCCACAGCATGGAACCAACCTGCAAATTACCATACGCATCATTCATCAGAAAAATAAAGGGTTAACTGCAGATAGCTATTGCGTACTATACGCTTTTTGCACATAACCATCCCGAACTTTCTAGCTACCTTATCTTTCAAAAAAAAATTACACAGCTTTTTCGCTGGAAAATGACAAAAATGCTCTTGACCATAATTTTTGTTAAAAAAGACTTCATAACTACAAAAACCATTTTGATTAGATGTGGAAAACGGTTGAGTACATGTATAAAGACTCCTTAAAATATAAAACTATTACAAACATGAAGAAATAAATGGTATTTTTTTAGATTATGGTCAAGGGCATTTATCATTTTCTGGCGAAAAAGAACTATTTGCGAATTTTGAAAGTTTAGGTAGCTGTACATTATGGTGCAAAAGACGTATAGTACGCAAGAACTATCTGCAATTAACACAAAAGTAAATGATTGGATCATTCTTGGTAGAGTATAGACTTACTTTTGCATATCTCACAGCGAATATAAGTCAGATCAGGATCATATGGCAATCGGCATAAGTAGCACACAGGTTTCAACCATTTCATATTTGTCGTATCCCTTGAAACAATGTTTTGACGCCTGAATTCACTGCCATCATCATTAACGTCTTTCTTGTGGAATATGATGCCCCAACTACGAATCTTGTGCCTGTTCTTTGTTGCCGGTTTTGAATCAGAGGTAGCTTGTTTCACCTCCGGCCGAGTCCTACTGGGTGTCTGTTTCACCCCAGAAGAACTATCATGAGCCCTAAAAGGTGGTGATGGTTGACTATAGCCATTAAGCCTTGGGCCCTTTGGGGCTGTTAGGGCCAAGGGACTAGCTGTGGCTATAGTTCTAGCATTTTGTGCTGGATTTTTGACATGGTAGCACCGTTTGCAAGTTATTAAGGTCTGAAATGAATTATTTGCAGAAACAGTTGAGTTTACAGTGCAATCACTGTGACAATAACCTGAAAATGTGGAATAAGACAATCATCAGTGCAGAGCATTTGAAATGATTAAATTATGAAGGTATTAGAAGGTTTCTATGTCAATTCATGCAAGATATGTTCATTCATTATCTCCTGAAATGTATCTACCAATACTTGTAGTTTATGTTCATTAATAATCTCCAGAAAACGATTTAAACTCCCTAGATAAGGAAGTTTTTCTCCCCCAATATATGATGTCACCATGGTTGTTGAAGTGTGACTCAAATAGTGAATCAGAAAGTCAATTTTTGAATGGTGATCCATGAACCAAACTGAATCGGGCCATTCAGGCCAAATTGTCCTCTTGCATGACTGGTTTTATTTAGAAAAAACAAAGAAAAAAAGAAGAGAAAATCATGGATTTTTTTTCCAGAATCTGGCCGAGGCAAATACATTTCAAGTTTGGGTTATCCATAAGATGTGAATTTAGTGAATCAATGATTCACTCGATTCTAGATTGATTTAGATCCATAAACTATTTAGGGAGGATTTTGAATCATTCAGGGATAAATCGACTCAAATTGAGCATCGGTCCATTTTGACAGCCATGGATGTCACATTAGCATCAGTCATAGATGTAATAGCTCTTGTTATAATTTCATGCTCACACTAGCAGAGCCTAAGCATCGATAACAAATATATGGTACGATATATAGAGCTGAGGATGTTGGAGGGTACCTTCACATGCACTACACTTCACAGCATTCCTGCGTCAGATACAGATTAATAAGCTTAACCATTTTACTGGGAAAAAAGAACCAGAAATATTGCTTTGACATGATATTTAGATATTTACCTGAGTAAAACGTCGAGCCGACATGAAGCACAAAAGCACACACTCATATTATTTTTTTTACGGTCCAAGTAAGAGAAAATATCTTTACGAGAAGCTTTTAGCTGCCTCCTTTGCAAGTTGGACACAACCTTATTCTTAGTTGATGGTAGAGGCTCTTCCTCCAAGCTCTTTGATCTTTCTTCATACTCTTTGATCAAATATAAAGGAACACGTGTCTCGAGAAACCAATATGTCTCTTTTCCATCTTCCCTCTGCTCCGTTTCAATGATATTTTTCATGACACGGGAAGGGAGATGCTTTTGATTGTTAAAAGAAACTCCGTATTGAGTCTTGTTATCCACAATTTTCTTATCACAGACTATAGCGTTTCTGAAAGCAGAAGCTTCTGTCTCTTGACATTTTCCTTCCTGGAGATTAATCTCGGACCGGACAAGATCGCTCCATCTGATATGAAGATCGAGGTATCTAACCTGATGCAAAGACAAATTTTAGAGATAATCCCACTCAGCTAACCTAATGTATGCACCTTTCTCAATCAACTACCCCTACGTTTAAAAAGTTTTTGACAATCCCACCAAGTTTTTCTAGTCTCAATTTACCCCAATTCCACCAACTTTTGGTGTGGAATGACGAAAACACCCTTAGTTTTTTACATGAGGGTATTTTCATCATTTCACAACAAAAGGTTGAGGGTGTTGGGTAAAATGAGACTGAAAAAACTTAAGGGGTTGTCAAAAACTTTTTAAATTTAGGGGTAGTTTGTTGAGAATCCTTGGGTGACTTGTCATAACATAAACAAACCTGAAATGCTAGTTGTGATGCATTTCTACTAGCTTCAACTGCAGCTCTCCAAACTAATTGTCTGCTTCTTCTGGGAACCTCTGAACCATCGGTATAGTATACACCTGGGATTTTATTTAAACCACCTAATGGGCCAATAAAGAGCATGAGTATACCAATCTTTTTCACCTACTTTTCTAATTAAAAAGATGCAGATCAAATAACAAGAAAATATAATTCAAAATAACCCCAAGCAAAACAGTTTTGCTGTTTTTTTAGGGATAATCTCACTCAGCTACCTTGAAGTATGCACCTTTCTCGATCAACTACCCCTAAGTTTTCAAAGTTTTTTAGAGCACCCCTAAGCTTTTTTAGTCTCAGTTTGCCACAATTCCGTCAATTTTTGGGTGCAAAGTGATGAAAATACCCATATTTTTCAGATGAGGATGAGAGTATTTTCATCATTCTACATCCAAAAGTTGAGGAATTGGGATTCAATGAGACTTAGAAACATAAGGGGGCTGTCAAAAACCTGTGAAACTTAGGGGTAGTTAGTTAGGATACTTGGGGATAGCTGAGTAAGATTTCCCCTAATTTTTATGCAGGAAGGCAAAAATAGAGCAAATAAGTTACCTTGGCGGGCTGCTTTCTTAATCAAAGAATTAGGCAGAATCCCCTTCTGAAATATAAGTTTGGATAGTTTCCCGCCTCGCCACCAAGTGAAGCTTTTGTTCTCTGCTGTGTCCGAAGTCATAGCTAACTGTTTCCTGCCTCGCCGGCCACCTGGCCCACGCTTAGGCATACTGGTAGTGCATGTGGCATTTTGAACTGCAGCAGGTTCAACCAGCCAATCGTCCACCAGCTTAACCCAGTCTCCAGAAAAAGCAATTATATGGATGCTTCTTTCAAGCTACCAGAGAAGATAGTGGGGTCAGATTCAACTTGAAATGTTAAAACAGAATGGTATTTTGAACTTGTGAGTGCAAAAGAAAATATAGAGTAATTATTTTTGCGTGTCTTCTTATTTTCATTTTTGGTGTTTCCCTCATGCTCTTTGTGGGCTTGGATTGCATACTATGCTATTAGATCACAAATCTATTTCGGATGTTTCAAACATTATCCACATTAAACAATTAGAATGAATTTCATCAATGGTTTGACATGAAGAATCCGAAGTATAAAATTGATGCAGACCTATAATGGTGTGCCTAAACAAGTTGGATATTCAGAATGGTCTATCAAATAGGGGCTTCATGCCAAATGTTCAAGTTTCAGACTCCACTTTACAGCACTTGAAGTGGACCATCAAACTAAACCCAAAAAACTATTTTGTTTTAAATATCAATCAATGTTGTTCTATATACAAGCTAGTGGCAATTTACACTTCTCATCTACTTCGCCAAAAAACAAACGAGTGTAACAGAAAAACAACAAATACAAAAACTCAACATTAAGCAAGCAATCATCAAACATGAGATCCTTCATTGGAGTATTGATAAAATAGAAATTGTATAAAAGAAGATGCCAAAACGAGGACTTACTTCAAGCAAAAGGGATTTTATTTGGTTACAAGTTGAAGCCTGTTCCACTTGTTTATGCCATTGTTTTCTATAACCTTCACGTCGAAAGGGGTCAGCGAAAAGTCCAAGTAGACTCTCCTCGATGTACAATATATACATTTTGATACTAGGAAGAATACCGTCTCCAGTCTTCAAAAAGTTAGGCCCAGCAAGAAACTTCATAGCACTCTTAGTGGCACTCAGCGCAGCTGCATTCAACAAACAACCTCTCTTGCTTACAGTAGTGGTCTTGCAAGAATAACACCAGCCACACCTCTCCCTAGGAACCTCAAAAAGTTTCTTTTCAGAACTTGGCCAGAAAAACCTCATTGCCATTAACGAGAATGCTTTTGTTTGCAAAGAAATATTGGCGCTGACAGCTTTTCTGGGGTTGGAGAGAGTTTGAATCTCAGAAGCTTTCTTTTCTTCTGATGAAATGGCAGCCAAATTAGCTGCGGCAGATGCAGCAACATCACCCTGCATGTACTGATTTATATATGCATGAGGTTTAAATGAAGATCCCATGTATACACGGACACTGCTGTAGGATGAAATTTTGTCACCATTCGCCGAAACTGCAAAATTTCTTTTTTTAATTTGAGGGGAAATATTTTCTTGTAAACACCTATTGTTGACATGCCCAGCATAACGACCACTGTTGTTTCCCAAAGTATATGTAGCTAAGTCTGATGGGCCAACTTGGCTCACCGAACCACCTGTGATGGCAGATTCAATTACAAAGAAGTCCGAGTGCTTGTTACTATCATGAGCTTTAACCCCAATAGCTGTATTGTGAGAGTCTGTTTGAACTGTTGCAGCTAAGGAGGTTTGGGGACACGAAGGTGTAGATATTGCTGCATCATTCACATAAGCTTCTGGGATTGGCAGTATATTTTCAGAGATGTCCCAATATTGCAGAATGGCGTTGGAGATCCCAGCATAGAGTGTTTTATGTTGAATAGATGAATTGAGTGCTTGCACAACTTTTGGAATATCATTACGATTGTAGTACCGCAGACCAGATTCTTGGTTCACTGAACTCCTCAACCTGCATACATCCATTTTGAATATGCGGCCAAACAGATTAGATAATACCTTGCAACAAAGACATTAAAATAACATAGACAAGAATTAAGAACAATAGATTTTTGATATTGGCTCATACAAGCAGATCATCTGCCTACCAAATTCAAGGGATGTATAATTAAAACAAGGGGGCATTGCTTTAAACTACCCTTTTGAATTGCCCAATTACAGGAGGCAAAATGAATATAGCAGAGAGTGTGTTTCTTGACTTAAATGAATGGTGAAAATAAACAAGAAGTTCGGACCAGAACTGTTATCAAACAAAAGGGTAGTCTGAAGTTCACATTTTGTCCAAAGGTAGTTTTCTATTAAGTGGACGATTCAAAAGGGAAGTTTTAAGCAATTGCCTCTTAAAACAATGATTGAGAGAAGAGGGAAGATAGGAAAAGGACTGAAAACATACACCACTAAATGACTCCAAGTACCCAAGAAGACTTGCTCGTACGGATCAACACCAAATATGTCTGCTCCTTTAAGCAATGTTCCTGCAGTAGTAGCTGTTTCAATCTTACTAATTGCACACTCTGGACAATACCATGACCCTTCTGGCATATGCATTTTGCTCACGCCTATGCATCTAGAGTGGTAGGCTGATGGGCATCCATCACAGCACAGCAGGGTCCCATCCATTCCACAAAGCTGGCATTCATCACTGTTCGCATCCACATCAACCTCATGAGGTGGCTGCATCACATGATTCTTTGAAATATTCTCCATGGCTTCACCGTTCTTACAAGCAGAAGTTTTTGAGTACTTAGGATGAACCCTTCGAGGCACATTTGCAGGTAGAGTGGTAGCAGCTGCATCAGAATCTATTCCTACTTCAGATTCTTCACGCATGTCAAGCTCAGATCTTATCTCAGCGGACTCCAACACGTCATCACACAAAACTTGCAAAACCATCAACTTCCTACAAACAGGTAATGAGTAGTACTCTCTCTCTAAAACATCAATATAAAATCCTTTCCACTCAGGTCCAGTTGCATGTCCCATTACTGTCAAATATTGTACCAAGTAAAAAGGCCAAGTCAATGCATCAAGCAAGCTCCAATCAATATACCTACAGACAAATGCTATAACATTAAAACTTTCTTTATCAATAAAATTGCAAGTGAAGCATATTACACAAAAAGAAAATATATTGCTGGAAAAGAAGAACAGAATGTGTGAAGGAGTCACTTCCAATATGCATGTGAAACATTCTCTGCCCATCTGAATATCTATTTTACCCAAAAGCATCCACCCATTCAGTTAATATGTGAAAGAGAGGTGGGAGAAATTAAACCAATAGAGTTCATAAAACTGTTTCTTGTGTTCAAATAAATGATAACGTACTTTTAACCAAATAAGCCAACCCAATTCGATCAGCTCTAGAACCAAAAAGTATAACACACTACAAGGTATTGATTTTCTTAGCATCCATGTCAACAAAAATAGTATTAGCTTCCTAGAACTAATTTTTCAACAAATTTACTTCCCAGAAAAACACAAACTAAATTTGTATAAATACCTCAAGCATTTTGATGCACGCTCTGAGCCATCTGAAGAGAGAGTTTCAAGATGACATCTCAATGCACGCAGTAAAGCTACATGGATTGCATCCAACAAATAGTTCGGCAAATCGCAATTAAGAGACCCCACAAGATCATCCAATCCAAAGGGGCTCAGAAAAAGGTGGATGCTAAATGAGCGCAAAAATCCATACACAGAAAATAGATGTGAAACATACTCCTCTGGCACCCCAATCGTGCCCGAGGATGGAGGCAATTGTGGTGGCGGAAGGAGTGGTGTCTCAGACTCCAAATCTCTATCACCATAATGCTCATATGAATCGCTAGATGAATCATCATCACCATCAACTTGTTCCCCGTCATCTTCAATAGCTGGCTCACCATTAAGCTCACTCAATGGAGGAGCTTCAACCTGTTCAACTACCTTTGCCAATCGCACTGCTTTTTTCTCTGACCTATTTCTACTCTTTGCACTGTTTTTTAACAACCATTCATCTAACTTCTTCCTCCTAGCTATCAATTTATCATCAAAATCATTTTCCTCTATAGCAATCATCCGAAGTTCGCGACTATCCAAATCCTCACAGTCCCCATCCTCGTAGTCAACTCTATACAACCCAGTATCATAATATACAATTTTCCCAAGAAAAACCCCATCACCCTCGAACTCCTTCAACACATAACTCCCAACAAAAGCCTTAGGTCTTATCTCAAGTGCCTGTTTCTTAGGATCTGGACCGGTTCCCCCTTCACCTTCTTTTTCCCTCCCTTTCCAAGGCGGACCCCTCTTCCTCACCACAGGTTCCATTTCTTATTTAGGCGTCTAAATCACTCAAAATGAGCTCTGAATCAAACCCAACTTCAAATTCAGCAACAGCCTCTTCGATTACCACGAACAGGAACAGGCCAAAAAGCTTATCTTCAAGCTGCTGCCAAATCTAGGGGTTTTGCAGATCCTATAACGCGTAGAAGACAAACCAAATAGAGCAAAAAAAACACTTAGATTCACAGCATTCAATCCCGGGACTACAGAACATAAGTGTATTCAAACACTGAATCAAATTTGTGAAAGGAATAGCAAATCTACATCAATTTTGCCCCCTTTTTCAAACGATGACATGCGAATGGTGAGAACTTACCTCGTTAGGGTTTGAGAACCCCCATTGACGAACTCGAATGTGAGTCTTCGATGGTCTAGAAGACAGAGAAGAAGAGCAAGCTCGAACAGGAACAGAGAAGATCAGCGTCTCTCTCTCTCTCTACACTCTTCTTCCAAATTAAATCATCACGAGTTGCCTGGTATATCTGACTCGGGACTCGGTTCTTCCCGAGTTCTTCTGTTTCAACTCGTCCGAGTTCAGCTTTACGGGAATTCCAAAAATAAATTTTATGGGAAATTAAATTCAAAACCAAAATTAGTAGAGGTGCTGATCCAGTGGAGGTATTCTCATGAAATGGTTCTGTGCTCCCTCTTTTTTTTTTTTAATGCTACCACTAGACCAACTGAAGATGTATAATCATTACATTTCTTACAAAAATAAAAATTACATTTTATTTTTTATTAAATAATTACGAAGGAGACAGAATTTGATAGATGTGCTCCCACTGTTTTTCTAATTAAAGAAAAAATACAACTTAATTTAAATTGCATAAAATTGTCTTTACTTCAATTCATCTTTCGCAAGCCTACACAAACATTTTTTTGTAAATGATGTTCTAACCTTAAGGACGTATTATACATCGACCGTCTGTAGCACATCAATATCAATTTGCTCAAAGACAGTCATGATAAAGTCAGACAAATTTGCTCACCTGTTGATATGGTTTGTTCCAATGAGCTTTTATGTGTTTGCACTCATGAAATGTAACAAATCGTTGGGCTTGTCTTGTATGAAGTTCAAGTGAACGTCATCCTAATACTCACCACTATTTCCGAATGAGTGAAGCCAATTGACTATGAGGCAAACGACTTCCTCCTTGGTCCATGCGATATGTTGGCATCCAAGTCCACTTTCAAGATCATTCTCGGTTGAAGGGAAATGAGTCGGGTATGAAAGACTTGAGGGAGGAACAGCCAGCTGTGAAAGAGTTAAGGCTTGAGAGAGGAAAATTCGGTAGAGAAGGAGTGAGGGTTGAGGGAGGAAAATCTGGCTATGAAGGAATTGAGGTCGAGGGAGGAAGATTTGGCTATGAAGGAATCGAGGTCGAGAGAGGAAGAACTGACAGTGAAGGAGTTGAGGGAGGAAGTGTGGAGAATATAAACTCGCAACGAAAGTTACTTATATAGGCTAAGGTCACACCCAACTAACAAGGTTGACCTCTTAGTTGTGGAAGTCCGATCCGATGCAAGTGGTATGTTTTACATGGTATCAAAGATGGTCGATTTGGGCATGTGCTCTTGTGAGCTCCCCGTGCCTCAGACCCGGTGGATTCCGGTGCATATGCAGAAGTTCAAGGCCCACACGTGAGAGGGGGTGTTGAAGAAAGTCCAAGTGTAGACGACACGTGATGGGGAGTGTTGAGAATATAAACCCACATCGAAAATTACTTATATAGCCTAAGGCCACAACCAACTAAAAAGGTTGACATTGTAATTGTAGAAGCCCGATCCAAAATAAGGGGCTTGTTTTACAAAAAAGACTTAACTGTGAAAAAATTATGGTCAAGAGAGAAATAATCGACTAATGAAGTAGTTAAGGGTTGAGGGAGGAACCAACGGTTTTGGACAATTCGAGGGTTAAGATTTTAGCTCAATTTATAAGAGTCGGGACAACATTTTCCGATTTTTATTTTTTACCTTTAACTTTTTTATTAAAAAAATCCGATAGTTGCATCGTAGCAACGATCAAATTCTTCAAACGTCGTCACGTATCTTCCCGCTAACACTTTAAATTATTTCTTGGGTGGTGTTAATTAGTATGAACTTGGTAGAATAGAATTTTACTCTTCTCTTCACAGCCTTGCTACAAATCTAAATATTATAATTGAACGCTAACATATTGAGTCTAGCTTTGACTGTGGTGTTGACTTTTATTTTTTTGAACTGGTGTGACTTGTTTTTTGATGATGCTAATTTTTATTGTGTGTTCTATAGACGCTAATGTGTGTTCTATCGTTGGTCCATTGTCCTACATTACATGATCACTAAATAAAAATTTGTTTCTCAATGTTTAACTCTATACAATAATGAAATAATATATTAGTTTTGAAACATACCAAGTGATTAATATTTGTTTTATATAAATGACAAAATTTAATCACTTGGTCAATCTAAATCCACTGTATAACTGATCAGTACAGTATATTGATATAATTGTGTATTTTATTTTGTAATAGTTAGATACATTCAGGCTCTCTCTCCCTTGCGAAACCAGTCACGCTCAGTTACTCCCGCAACCGTCGTAGCTACCGTCAGGGGAGGGCCCCCCTCTCTTTCCCCTTTCTCCCCGTCGTGCCAAATTGCCGCTCTGTCAGAGCACGACTGGTTGGCGATCCCCCAACCTCTTCTTGGTTGCCTGAGCCCTTAGGAGCACACCGCTCTGCCGGCCGCCGCAGCCTGGAGGTAGGGGTGTTGGGTCTGGGCGGTCAGATCTGGTTGTTCAGACCAGATTCGGTCATCAGATGCCAGTGGGAAATCATCGGGTGCTCCAATCGATACACTGCCATTTTCTCTGTGAGCCTCTGATCTGGTTTATCGGGTCTTGCCATCATCACCCACAAAGAAGCAGTCACCGTGGGAGATAGATGCTGGATCGCTGTTTGCTCGATCTGAGCTTAGGAGGATGTAGGGCGCCTAAATCGAGCAACCTAGATCTGGAAGATGTCCCGAGCTACCACGGAAGGGAGGTCCAGAAGTCCAGGTTCATGTAGGTCGCTTGAGTGTGGTTGTATTGGTTAGGTTTAGTTTAATTAATATAGGTTTAGAGTAGTAGTGCCAACTTCGGCTGGTTTTGGTGCCGACTCTGCTGAATTGAGTGCCAGCTATGTGATCGGTGTTTGTGCCTGTTTTGTCTGGATGGTGTCTGCCCCGTGCATATTTGTGTTGTAATATATGTCATTCGGTGATATATAATATTGACAGAAGTTGTGTTAAAAAAGAAAGTTAGATACATTCAAGTTTTTTTTTTAGAATCTTCTATGTTTATGTTTTTAGTTATGCTTTCAAAAATACATTATCAATTTTATTTCAAATATTAAAGGGTTAATTACACCTGACCCCCTTAACTTTCTGGCTTTTTCACATAACTACACCATTGTTTTTTTAGCAGCACGAGTACCCAAAGTTTCAAAAAATCTCAGTTAACCATTTTCCGTTAAATTTTGGAAAAAAAGTGTTCCACACATGTTTGATATAATTGTGTAATGACCAAATTGTCCTTTCATCTTTTTATCAAAAAATTTAAAAAAATAAAAACAAAAAAAGAAGAAAAGGGTTTGAGAGTTTCGCAATCTCCTCCTCTGCGTATGCTTCTCTCAACCAAATCGGGGTCGAGATCG
>JAYMSW010000142.1:0-29519 GCA_036897725.1 Erodium texanum
TATTGACTGTAACTACCCCTTACAACTTATTTTGAAATAAAAGTCAAACTACGGACACAGTGGTAATCAAGATCCCTGAAAGTTAGGCCTATAGAATCAGAAAACCCAACAAATACAAATCCATTTTCTTGTTATTTTCTCGTCTCTGCAACTTCACAGTTCCTCAATCTCTTCTCAATTTCTACTATGAGAATTGAGAAGGCCGTACTGGTCTGCCGGAAAGTCCCAGGCCTCAAGTGCGATGGCGACACCACCGAACAACAGTTATCGCCGTGGAAGAAGAAGTACTCGTGGTTGAATGGCACTTCAGGCACTCGCTATAGAGGACACGATTTCGCCTGCCTCTCCTTGGAGGACAAAAAGGACCCGAAAGATTTTGCCCCGGCGCCAGCTCAACTCCTCGCGCATCCGCTGGCCATTGTCGCCCTCGTGCCCAAAGAAGTATCGCTATTCGCCGCCGGAGCCGTTGCTGGAGCGGCCGCGAAGAGTTTCACTGCTCCGCTCGACCGAATTAAGCTTCTAATGCAGGTATGTAACCCTGCTGTTTTTCTTGAATTTTGCCTTTTTCTCTGGAGAGTCAAATGCCTTGCGCGTGGCATCACTTTTGAGCTCCATTTTTACCTGATTTGCATGATTTCTCCATTTGGTTTGCTGAGGAAATGAAAATTTAGAGAGCATTGCTATTGATTTTGTATTAAATAGATAATTTATTGGAAATGCAGAAAACATTTTTCATTTCCTCAATTTTCATCGTATTGAATTGTGGCCTGTTTGGCTTCTAAGAAATCGTGGAAAACGAATATGAACTGTAATTTGTAAGTGTAGATTAATACTTATTTTAGTTTAGGGAAGTGTTTTCTTTTTCTTGTATTAAGATCCACATAAAACATGAAATCTTGAATTATAGGGTTTTTGCTAATCAACCAAGCACATGGCGATTCATTGTCTTTAGATCTCTTTGTTTCTAGCTCAGGGATGGATATGGTTTATTCTGCTTTTTTTAGCTGTGATGCTCTAATTCCTTTCTCAGCTTTGTTGTAATATGGTTAGCTTTTAATTTATTTGTTGAGGATTGAGATAAGCATGTCCCTCTTAATAAAGATAATCCTCGGTCATGTTTGAGAACTAGCTTGGTATTTTAAGTGGGCTATTGCTGAAAACGCTAGTTAGTAAGCTGAACAGATATAAATATTTTTGCAGACCCATGCGGTGCGGTTTGGGCATGGAAGTGCTAAGAAGGCAATTGGTTTTGTTGAGGTATGATATAATTCATCTTATCCATTTTCAACTGTTCTTTGTTTCCTATTAACCACAATTATATCTTCGGTGGAATTTTCAGAACTTAGTACACTCAATAACTTGATCATGCTTGCGCTTCATTTTCATAGTTTGGCGTCACAAGAATAATGAACTACAGATCTGTAATATGTGTTATTTAAATCTGTATACGAGATCCAAATTTAGGTACCCCATAGGCGAACGTTGATTTGTACAGTAGAGGAATTGTTCAATGATCGTTCTTCTATTCTTTCTCATATTCCCTTTCCTTCATTTAAGCATTGAAAGGTTGTTTTATTATGTTGATGTTGTTGTTTAGATGTTTAAAGTTTCTATTTAAATCTTTGGCTCATTAGTATTTGGAAGCTGTAGAATTGTTTTTGTTGCTCTGAGATTTGTTAATACACTGCCAAATCTATCAGCAACACTGGCTCAGGGAATAGAAAGTTCCTGTGAAATCCTTTTTTTATTATTATAAACCAGATATGTCATACATATTGCAGGTTGAGCTTATTTTTTAGTGCTTAGTTTATTTTCTTAAGATCCATCTCATGTCTATTCTCATTTGCACAGATATCATCCTATATGAGAATTGCTTCATGTTCATGATGGTGATTGCCTTGACTTAAATTACAGGCCATCACATTAATAGGGAAGGAAGAGGGAATCAAAGGGTACTGGAAAGGCAATCTACCTCAGGTTCTTCTGAATTTCAAACTGTAGTAGTACATCTCCACAAGTTCATGTGACAGGGTTTTGTTGAGGAGCATTTAGTTGATAATTTGGTTGTGAACTGCTCCAGGTGATACGAATTATACCTTATAGTGCCGTTCAACTTTATTCTTATGAAATATACAAGGTAAATGTTAAATCCTGAAGAAAATATTGACACATAATCATGTGCATCTAGTGTCAAGTTGCATCAGACATTTTAGTCTTATATTATGTTGATATCTACAGAAACTTTTTAGAGGAAAGGATGGTCAACTCTCCGTTGTTGGAAGACTTGTGGCAGGTGCCTGTGCTGGCATGACCTCCACTTTTGTGAGTAAAAATGAATAGTATACAGGTTTTATAATATTGGCAGCAATTATTTGTCTGCATTCTGGGTGATTTGTAGTTTTTTTTTCTTTTAATGCATTTCACTCAAAATTCACAACTTTTAGATGTTAATATCCCCTCCCAGTTTCCCATTCACCATAATTGCATCTGATAACTGTGGATTTATGCAGGTGACATACCCCCTAGATGTTTTGAGGCTACGTTTAGCAGTTGAACCGGGCTACCGAACTATGTCTGAGGTACAACTCACTCACATTATGGTTGTTAGTAATCCAGGTAATGATGATCTTAATGCGTGATTTCCAGATTGCCTTGAACATGCTAAGGGAGGAAGGAGTTGCTTCCTTTTATAAAGGTCTTGGACCTTCGCTCATTGGAATAGCTCCTTACATAGCAGTAAACTTTTGTGCTTTTGACTTGTGAGTTAACTGATATTTGATCAATGGTTTTATAAATTCAACAGAAAGACTATTTAATATGTTTCTGATAATAGGATAAAGAAGTCCTTGCCAGAGGAATATCAAAAGAGGACTGAAGCATCTCTAATAACAGCCTTGCTATCAGCTACCCTTGCCACACTCACGTGTTACCCGCTGGACACAGTGAGAAGACAAATGCAAATGAAGGGTACACCATACAAGACAGTCTTGGATGCAATTCCAGGTATGTCGGGTCTAGTACTATGTATCATTGACTGGTACTAAAAATGCACAGGGAGGTAGTCATTTCCTTCATAAAAGGTCTAAAGAGAACTTTGGCATGTGTACAATTAGCATTTCATATTCTTGATATTTCATCAGTAAATATTTTGAGGTGTGCCTTATGCCTTGCAGAGAAGGTATCAGTTGCTGGGCGCTTTGCTAGGCCTCTTATATTTACCTAATTTCTGAATCAGATGCAAATGAAATATAAGTTATGTCTAGTGCTATAGCTCTTCAAAACTCAATTTCGTATTGGTCTTGTGAATTTCAGTTAATAGTTTAATTTATTTAAAGCAATTTCTTGAGTGTCTTCGAACCATTTACTAGAAACTATTTGTCGGGATTTACAGATCAAAATTGCCTGTTCCATGTTTGCTGAGATTCACATATTTAATACCATGGACTTCATTGTGTAATTGGAAATTAGTATGCAATCTTTCTTTTTACTTCCTAATTTGTTTATATTGAAATTTTCTTTTTTTCTAATTCATGCAGCCATTGTCGAACGTGATGGACTTGTTGGCTTGTACCGTGGTTTTGTCCCCAATGCTTTGAAAAACCTACCAAACAGCAGGTTTATGTTATTCTTTTTCAAATGTTTGCTATCTGCTGAGTTTTTCAAAGCATTTGCATTATCACTCATATGTCAGAAGTTTATCTGATAAGGTCCCCATCTCTAGATCGTCGAGTTATGGGTGTAGAATAACCGATATTATTGGAATTCATTTGAGAGAACTCCGATCTCATAATGGAATTCATTTGAGAGAACTCCAATCTCATGCACTAAATTACTATGAAACTTCTCCTCCTTTATTTAATCTTTCTCATCCTATAAGTAGGACTAGGATAGTAACTTACAGAAACCATAACTTACAGAAAAAAGCCAATAACTGAAAGCAAATAACTTAAAGGAAATATCAGTAAGTAAATAAGTAATATTAGTAAGTAAATAATAGATAATCTGCCATATGTCTTGCTTGTATCATTATCATTGAAGCCAATGCATGCAACCTCAGTTGAATAGTGTCTAAGAAGTTGAAATAGAAGTGCAATTAAGGAAAATTATCACTGCACTTAATAGAACGGAGAAGTCTTTTGCTATCCCATGGAAGTGCAATTTTTCGTCTGCATCCCTTTTCTTTTTATTATGTTGCCTCTTCATATAGTTTGGTAACATGTTTATACACCATGAATTGAAAGTATATATGTTTTATTTTGTTCCAATGCCCATTCTTACTCTCATTGCTTAACAAGTAATTTTTTTGTTAATCATTTGCAGTATCAGGCTTACAACCTTTGACTCAGTGAAACGTCTAATTGCGGCCAGTGAGAAGGAATTACAGAGAATTCTGGAGGAAAATCGCAGTAAGCAGGAACAAAACACCAGCAGCAATTGATCAGACGCTGAGATTTTGTTAATTCAAATGTAGCAGATGTTAAGAGTTCCTTAGCTACTGCTGTGTGTATGTTTCTGTAACAAAAAACACTTGTGCTTTACTTGTTGATGAGAGACACTCTTTGTTCTTAGTCCACCAAAAGTACAAACTTTGGATGAATAGTGTCACCATTAGTTATTGCGCTTTGCTGAAAATAAATCTATCGTTAAATTTTCAATATCATCATCATAATCAGTTGTTGAATTGCTCCATTGAGCAAATAAGTTGTCATTTAAATTCGCTAATTTTGACAATTGGTTAACACCAAGTTTTGATGTAAGAAGATCCAAAACGAACACGTCACCATATTAATAGTCTATGTTTTGACACTTCTGCCCTTAAACTTTTCTATTTCTTCTTTTTCCGATATCTGAATCTCTCGTTTCGTGCATAATAGACTGTCATTTCGTCATCGGGCCGAGAGAAGTAAAAACGCCGTTTATTCGGGTTGGCGGTGACCCGAATACCCGCACATTTGGGTGGTTGTGGAAGAAGAAGAACCACACCCACATAGATGACGCCTGTCCTTCTCAGCCATGGAGAAGCCAGCAGCAAGGACTGCTCCGGCAACAACCCCTGCTAATCGGTTGAGCTTAAACCCTAATTCCCAAATCCGAGCATTATCAATCTCAAGATGTCTACCAACTTGAAGCTCCCGCTCCCAGTATGCGCCTTTCATTCTTCAACAACCACCTCGAGAATGAAGCTTCGCCACCTGCAACTTCTCTGCTGCTCACCTCAACAAAATCTTCGCCACGGAGAAGAAGATGCTGATTCTCAGAGGTACCGTCTCTTCAAGAATTATTTTAAGAGAAACTTTGTTCCAGTTATGGTACAATGTGCTAGTGATAATCTTATTCATTTTCTCTTTTAGTGGGTGTGGAAGTGGAGACCACCAACGAGTGATTTTGGTGGAGAGATACGGCAATGGCACTGCTAAGAGGTCCTTACCAGTCATTTTTTGAAGCTCTTTAGACTAATTTTATGTTCATAGAATATAATTTAAGTTGCTATGAAAGACTAAATGATGTTTATGCATTGCCAATTTGAATGTTTTGGTGTGGGTTGTTTTCAGCAATTGATTGTTATTTTCAGATTTCAAATAGATGCACAGAGTTATTATGATTCTACCCAGTAGATGGAGTAATCTGCTATGCATAGGATTTGCAATCTATTCTGTTTTAATACTGGATTTGGTTTGTTTCAGTTTAATTTTGGTTTCTCGAGCAGGTACATTTCAGATGATGATTCACAACTATTGACTTTTCTTGAGGAACGCAGACCTGTAATTAGTTCCCAAGGATCACAATTCTCTGATGCAACTTTACCATGGCTTCCCGATAACATCAAAGATTTTATATTACCTGCAGGATTTCCAGGTGACTAACATTGTTCATATTTAAAGTCTTTCTTATTTCCCAGTTTTTCGGGTTCAGTGCATCATATGCTGTAAACCATGTTAATAGTTTCTCCTTAAAAATTTTAGCTGAGTTGTTGGAGTTTTGTTTACTATGGACAAGACTAGATGTGGAGTTCGGTTAATTTATGGAACTGTGTAATTGTCAGGCCTGTACTCCTGAGATGATCTGTTTTGATCCTTGTACTGTCTACTTCCTCACCCCCTTCTTGGAATCCAATGCAGGATCAGTTTCAGATGATTACCTACATTATATGTTGTTACAGTTCCCCACCAACGTTACTGCTTGGATTTGTCACGCATTAGTCACATCAAGCCTCCTAAAGGCAGGTCAATCTAACTCATACCATTTAACTTGCATGGGCATGTGATTTAGAAATCTGAAAACCAATAACTCTTCTGCAATAAGTAACACAATTTTGCGGAATAATTTTTTTTTGTTCTTGGGAGTAATTGATGTGGATATTTTATCTCTTTAATAATTGTGGTATCCGGTGAATAAGCTCTTACCTTTTTGTCAACCACTTAAAGCATATTGGCTCTTACTTATAATTCCTGGTGCAACCAGCTTTAGGGAATTGGACACTTCATAATTTGTTAGCTACTTTCGACATTTATAATTTGATAGGCAATAATCTTTGATTTTCCCTTGATCCCTCCCCACCCCATCCGTCCCATGGGATTCAAATCGACGTCTTCATTTATGTAGCTTATTGTCTGCCTCTGCCCTATACTTTGTGCTCCTAGTAATGCACTTTACTCTGTGATGTTTAAAATTTTCAAATAGTTTTGACCAAATTTCTTTTATGAATTTTCACGCTCTACTATGCAGGCTGTGGGTGTCGGCTCTTTTTCAGGAACCACAGCTGCTGCTTCTGCTTCTGCTATCCGGTGAACTTTCATTCTATTGGCCTATGCATCCTTTCTTGGTATGAATGTTATATATTTTTCTTTAGATTAAGTAATGCTATATGATTGTTTTTTCAGATGGGTGTCAAAGGATGGCATTGGATCTCTTGGGCGCCTATTCATTGGTCTGTTTATTAAAAATCGATGGAGCGGAAGTAAGTTAATGGTTATGTATTGAAAATTTCCAGTAACTCATGCTATCTTTTCCAGGTGGGCGTTTTGGGAATCTTTTTGATGATAATCCAAAACAATGGCGCTTGTATGCCGACTTCATTGGCAGTGCGGGAAGGTTTGCTAAAGAATCTCTTTGTTTGAAATGGACAAAAGATCAGTTGAGTTATATCTAAAGAATGTGCTCCTTCCTTATGCACAGCATCTTTGATCTCACCACCCAACTGTATCCTGCCTATTTCCTACCATTAGCATCTCTTGGGAACCTTACTAAGGTATTCTGCTAAGAATTTTGTTCCACCCTCAAATATCTGCATATTGTTTCATTCATGTTCTTCAAATTATGGTTTTATGTTTGTTTCCAAATATGCTATCCGCAATCCTTGCTGTGTCTTAGATTCCATGTGTACATTCATGTGCTCGACTCCATGATAACTAATGGCCTTACCCTCTATCTGGATAAGGAATAAACAAGTTATTGTTTGTGGGTTATCTAAATTACGTGTGATTGACTATGAAACAGGCTGTTGCAAGAGGATTAAAAGATCCTTCATTCCGTGTCATCCAAAACCATTTTGCAATTTCAGGAAACCTGGGAGATGTAGCAGCAAAGGTATTTGTGTATTTTATTACTGTGAACATGCATGTTAACATTAAAATTTGTACTTGTCAAATTTCTTCTCAGTTACTTACTGAACTAGATGAACTTGGAGTTTTTATTTTTATTACCCAAAAACAAATCAATTGAAAAAAGGAGAGAAACTGAAGACCTGAATTTGAATTGTCATGCTTCTATTTTATATTAACAGATATGTAAATAGCAATTAGTAACAGCTTCTTATAATTAGGAAGAAAAAAAAAACATATTATTGTAACTTATACTAGCAGCTTAAGTGGCTGGCGCCCACTGGGGTTGATCTAGTGGTCAAGCAGGCACTCTAAACCATGAGAGGTCAGAGATTCGAATCCTTGTGGGTACCTGCTTCGGGACAGGTTGGGTTTAGGGGGTTTTTTTTTCATATATTGTAATCCTACTTAATAGGCAATTTTTTTTATATAAAAAAGAAAAGCTTAAGTGGGGTTCTACTCTATGACCAAGCAGGCATGGAATGATATAGTTCCTACAAATTTTCATCTTCTGTTCTATGTACATCAGTGTAAGCTTGAGGTATGGTGCTGGGTAAGATCATGCCATGATGAATATGCTAGTAGTTGTCTATAATTTAGACCAATATTCGATCTTATTCTTTCTTCTGAAATACATTAGTACGAAATTTATTAGCCACATAAAGATATGTTCAACAAACATACATAGCAGGTTTAGTGGCCATAAATGTCAAAAATCTATTTACTACTTTTAAGTATATTTTTGAAGTTGCAACTGTGCAAATTCTATGTGTGCTTTTTTGCTCAAACGTGATGTTACAGGAGGAAGTTTGGGAAGTAGCTGCCCAGCTTATTGGCCTTGGTCTGGGCATATTAATTCTGGTATGTATGCCCTAATGTATAGATCAATGCAGCTGTAATAAATACTAAAACTCTGTGTTGAATTAAATATCACAGTCATCATGCAGGATACACCTGGCCTCATGAAATCATATACCGCGATTGGACTAATGTGGACAAGCATGCGGCTTCTGCATCTCTGGTTACGCTACCAGTCTCTCTCTGTTTTATGTTTTAATACAGTAAGGATGCTATTTGCTCAGTTAATTTTTCATTATAACACAAAATAAGGCTGAAGTTGTACAAACTAGTTAAGGCGGTATGATTGGTTCACTTGTGGTACTAATAAGACCTCAAGATTTCATTAAAACTAATTCACTGGGAGATAAGAAAAAGATAATTTTGATAAAGTAGTAAATGACTTCTAAGTCTAATTTCTTATATGTTGGGATATTTCTTACTTCTATGACAGATCAATATCAAGCGTGCTCGCATATTGGCAAAATCACATGTTTGTGACTCCTCTGTTCTAGGTAAATTAAATTCTTTGGATCAACTAAAAATATTAGTTTTCTACACAGCAGTAAGTTAAATACAGACAAACAATGGTGTGTTTATTTCAGGATGTGCTGATTGCAACAGGAAGGAAAATATTTTATCTTGGCAAAGATTCTTAAAGCCCAGAATTACTTTTGGTGTGTCTATCGAGGAGATGGTTGGTGGTCAGAGATCTGTTTCCATGGTACTTCATTCATTAAATTGCTATCATATAAAAAAACTTAGGCTAACCATTCAACTTCTCTTTCAAAGATAGAGATGATAAACTATGGATATAACTTGTCTGAGTGTTTAGATGTTTTTATCTTCTTTTTTTATGGCTATGTCCCATAGTATTTTTTTTGCTTTGTGAAGATATATGCTTGACCCGTATGAAACCAAAGCATACTATTCTGAATGAAATTATTTAGTAAAGAGATATGATAAATTGCCATGTTCAATAAAGTCAGAGGATGGAACAGTTAACTTAGAAGCTTCATAACCATACTGAATGTTGTATTTGGGAATAGGTGAAGACACTTCTTAAACTATATCTCAAGGAGAAGTATATTCTTGTGATCCAGCAGCGAACACAAGAGGAGTTGGAGTTCTTAGTTTCCTTCAAGGTATGAGCTTGAAACTTGAGATGATCTAATGGCGAGGTTACTAGTAGGGTAAACTGAAAAGTTAATTGCAGGTTGGAGCTACAAGTGTATCAGTCTTGCGAAGCATTTGGCAGGCTTACTGGCTATGTGAGAACTGGGATAGTGAATCTGACGTCTATGATCAGCTAGCGTGTAGCCTTCTGAACTTGGAAAATAATTTTGAGAATTTCATACAACAGTTAGATAAAGCTGGATGGGATACACAACAAATAAACCTGAAGGTCCCCAAGGGTGTATATATCGAAGAATTGGGTCCTGTCTGATCTTTTGTGTATCAATCTACAATTATATATAAACCGTCATCTAAATTTACACAGGTGAATAGGTGATACTGGAGCAAAGATCAACTACTCCAGTGTGGGGTAAGCTCTACCATAAATGCAAAGCCATATTTGCCTGTATGAAGATTCTGTCCCAGAAGGTTGATTCCCATACTGTGAGGTTACTAGCCAGAGAAAGTAGTCCAGTAATATAACTGGATTTGTTTGTCTGCTATGTTGATTGCTGAATGAGGAGTGAAATCAATGATATAGTATCATCTTTCTTACTTTATAACAAATGATCTCATATTTATACACGAGGTTCCTCTTAATCATAATATTTTTTTTATATATATCGAATATTAGAGGTATAATATAGAAAACGCTTGCTATCGAAGTATTACCTTTGTGGAGCTGAGGTACACACGGTCGATCACCGAGTCTTATGTCGGTCGGGAAGAAACCAGGTCTCTTGAATATCAAGTATCATAGATTGATAAAAATTATTGTTATTTTGGTATCTATGGTAGCAATTTATATTTGATACACAAACAATATGTATTGTAATGTATCAGAAAACGGTGGTGCGGCCATGGTCACTGTATGGCATACTTTTGACGTTTAGCTGATTTGGATGAGTAGTTGGGTAATGTAGATGAAACATGCAGGAAAAGAAGAGACCAGACTTGCATGGAAGGGTGTATCGGATAAGATTCTTTATTTTAATAGTCAAATAGCTTATCCTTAGCTTTGATTGACAGAGCTTTGTCTTTCTTATTATTAATTTGATTGTAATTAAACTAATGTATCATCAAAACTAAAGCTTCACCAGTGACCCAACTTCACAAACTGTGTTGTGTTCTAGCACTGGAAATTCTGATGCACAAGAGTGGAGGTGGATTTATGTATGATATAACTTCAAAAAGATAAGAAGTTATTTGTTAAATTCAATTATGACAGAAAACTTGAATTTAAAATTAATTGGCCGTCCAAAAAGGTGGAAAATATCGAAGTGAAAGATAATTATTTGGTGGAGAAAGATAATGCCACAATAATAGAATAGTATGAGTAGGGTCCACCTTAACAATAACGACACGTCGCGCTAAATGAACTAATGTAGGTTCATGTACAACCAAGAACAACTAGTGGGACCCGCAACCACAATTAGATCACAGCCGTTGCGTTCTGCCACGTGTCAACTGATTTCACCGCTCACAATCAACCGCTACAATGGCGACACATCCACCACTTTCTATAATCGTCACCGCCTGAGGAACACATTTTCCATACCACCGACACGCCACTTCGAGCACATGTGACGGCTTAGATCGAATTGTCTCTAGCCGTAAAGTCGGTGACCTGGGGAGTGTCACCTGGTGGTGATGAAGATCGTCAGAAGACGAGGTGATCGTTTGTTTTCTTTGTATGGGTATTTATGTAATTTTGTACATAAGGTGATCAATGTTGTTCTTATGCTTCATTAATGAATATTTATGGTTGCTGAGAGGTCTGTGACGTGTGCTCCAAGTGAAAACCAAGTAAGCCCCACCTCTCTGCTACTTCTTCGCCATAACCCTAGAGAGAACTGGAAGAGTAACGGAGCTCATAGGATACCAGATTTGTATCGCCCCTGAGCTGGGATTGGTTTATTTTTATTGTATTTTTTGAAGAGATTTTCGTGCTCATTTCTGTTTGGTGAGTGAGAAAATGGAGGTTGGGGGTTACTGTTGAGGGTTTTAGTATTTTCTGGATGGGAGTTTGTGGGAAAGAAAATAAGGGAAGATGGGCAAGTCTTTTAAGGATTCACTCAAGGCTCTTGAAGCTGATATCCAGTTTGCTAATACCCTGTAATTTCAACCTTCTCTCTCTCTCACTCTGTTTTTTTTTCTTGCTTATTTGTTGAATTTTCTGATATGGGTATTGTCTTTAGCTTGATTCTGGGTTGTATGTCTTCTCATTTCCTGCAAAAAATTTGAAGTTTTGTATTGGGTTCTGTGGGGAGATGCAAAAAGTCACAAATTTATCTCTTATTTACTGTTTTGCAGATTTAGTATTCTCCAATTTACTGTATTGAGCCATGTTTTGTCATTTGTAAGAATTCTCTGATGCAGCTTTGTTTTTTGTTTAGTTTTTCTTCTCCTTTCAATTATAGGCTATGTGATTATATTTGTCTTTGTCGAATTAGATATTTATTGGGGGTTGATATGGCGTTTGTTTGATTAATCCAATCATGCTCTGACCCACTATTCCCTATTCCCCTCTCAGCAGTTCCTTAGATAGATAGTAGATTTTTATTCTTTCATCATGAAAATAGCCTGTTCTACATTCATTCCATTTATTATTTCAGAGTTTTGTGTTTTGTCTCCTTTCCACTTTGGGGTATATATGCTTATATGTATATGCATCAATAGGAGCTTATCTATTCCTTTGAAATTAGTAAGATGGATTGGAGTTTTTATTTCTGGTCAATATTGGTATCATATATGTTCATTGTTACTTCTGGTGTTAGTCTTTGTGGATGTATATATTTTGCTTTTGGTTTCCAAATTGTAAATGTTTTTAACCTGTTGAAGATGATTACAGAGCCTCTGGTTACCCAACAGAATATAACGGTGGCTGCCTCCAAATGAGACTATCATACAGTCCAGCTGCTCAGTTTTTTCTCTTCCTTGTTCAGTGGACTGATTGTAACCTTGCTGGTTCCTTGGGATTGCTTAGAATCTTAATATACAAGGTAAACAACATTATTTTCTTGATCACATATGTATGAATATTGGGTACATTGTATAAAAATGGAAACAAACAATATCTTCATTTAAAACATGTGTGACATTACCATGGATCGCTGCAGGCATATGGTGATGGGAAGACCACCATGTCTGTTCATGAGAGGAAAGCTAGTATGAAAGAGTTCTACGGTAAATACATTTTCTTCCCCTGGTTCTAAGCTTAACTTAACTTGCTTGTGGCTTACTCAATTTAGTTTACCCATTTCAGGTGTTATATTTCCTTCTCTACTGCAGATGGATAGAAGAATTACTGAGGTGGAAGACAGAAAGCAAAAACAGATTTGTGCCAGGTACAAAAGAAAAGATGTGATGGACAAGGGTAAAGTCTCAGAAATTGACATGGAGAAAGAAGAAGAATGTGGTATTTGCATGGAGGTCAGCACCTTGGTTGTCTTGCCCAAATGCACTCACTCTATGTGTATCAAGTGCTACAGGAATTGGTAAGTGAATTATCTGTTGCTCCAGCACCATTATAATATCTTATTTCTCAAGTATAATTGGGAAAATGAGTATAAAACTATAATTGGGCAAATGGGTAAATAGAGAAATAGAGAAATAATAAATATATTTGAAGGTGAAGTGATTTGAACTATAATTGAGTAACTGGATGGAAGAATTACTTTGATAGCATATTAGATAACCAACTCATCTAAAAACTCAGGTTTATAGTTGAAGACCCAATTATATTCTAACATACTAGTTGCGTGGCAATGCACACAACATCAATCTTGTGCAACGAGAATAGCTTCCTAAGTACTTTAAGATCTTTGTGGCTTCAAATGTCATATGGGTTAAGGTTGTTCGTAACATGTATTGATTATGTTGAATGTGTGATTAGAGGATGTGTAGGTTTTGAATAATTTGCTTGAGTTTTGTTTGATGGGTTTGCTGTAGGAGGGCACGGTCTCAATCATGCCCGTTCTGTCGGGACAGCCTTAGGAGGGTTGACTCCGGTGACCTTTGGATCTACACCGGCAATGAGGAAATTGTTGACCTGTCATCAATATCCAGGGAGAATCTGAAGAGGCTTGTCATGTACATTGATAAGTTGCCACTTATAGTTCCACGTCCCATTGTAGTTCCCTATGATTCTCACTTCTGATCAGAGCTTGTCCGTAGATTAGGGGTTGATGACTACTTGTGTGTATGCTTGTTTGATGTAGATAATGTTGTTTCTTCGTTCATGAGAGCTGTCTTAGATTCATGGAGGGAAATAAAAGGGGAAAAAGATAAGGTTGCACTTGAAACTGTACATAAGTGATTATTGTTAGCACTAAGTGTCTCTGGATGTTTCTTCTGTTAACTTAAGATTGAGTTATGTTTTGTATAATGTTGTTGGTCTTACTGTAGTCTCCTCACACTGTAAGTGGCATCGATTCACTAGTGCAAGACATTGATTATACATGTGTAAATGTACAAACAAACTCTTACATCTTCTTCACAAGCTCATGAAACGTGCTCGTACAAGTATAGCGTGGTTATTGTCAGAGGTAATGTTCATGTTTGAGTGCAGGGAAATAGAAAAGAGGAACAAGCAAGAAGATTGTCAATAAGTGGAGCAATCAATGTGGAAAATATGTGTAATTGGAGAAACCCATGTGGAAAAATATGTGTACTTCTTGCCTATCGTTTTTTGGATGGTGAACGGAAGTGTAAGAGGCACTGGGTCACAAGGAAGTGAGCATGTATATGGTAGTTCGACTGGGCCAAGTGTGGAATGGAAATTTTAGCCGGTGTAGGTTGTAGAATCAACAAAATTGATCTTCCTTCGCGACTTTGATATCCTTGGATGGGGAGTCAATGACTACGGTACAAGAAGAATTTTTTGGAAAAAAAGTTTAGACTTCTCAATTTTAGCGAGTCTTTAACAAATCAATATTACGATGACCCATGATAAGTTTATTTAAACTAAGAGCAAGAATAATGCAGCGTGAGTTAATGTCGAACATGTCGACATGAATGAGTCCCAGCAGAAAAGAGATGTTCTTATCGGAACAAATCAAACATCTCTTATTTGTTGGGAGCCTTATGTAATTTTTTAAGAAATGCATTAATCAAAGAGTTGGGTGGATTCAAGACGGGAGCTCCAAACCACCAGCAAAAGTTTAGTACATCCAAAGGTAGAGTAGAGAAACACACAAGTAGGAAGGAACATAAGGAAAGAGAAGAGAAAACCTCCTAATCTCTCATTCTGGTGGGAAATATAAACTCCGAACTCCTACTTTCAATTGGACCGATAAATAGTGATACATAGAACCACATAGGCCGATCCTATAATCTCTTAGAGGTTGAGCAATCCATGAGTATAGTTTTTAGAAAACTATATTTTAATTTTTAGAAAATTATTTTAAGATTTAAAAACATGAGTGTAGTTTTTTTTATTTGTTTACACACTCATGATGGTGCATAATAAAAGGGAAATTTAAAAATCTATACTTAGGATATTATTTTATATGTTAGTATAATTGAAAATTTGATATCTATGCTTCTTTCACTTATTAAGACAAAAATACCCTTATTTCTATTCTTCCTTTTTTTCAATATCTAATTACTGCTTGATTTTCTTTTCAAAAAAAAAAATTACTGCTTGATTTTAACGTGTAGTCCTACCTTCTTCTCTTACAATTTGTTAATCGAAAATTCTTCATCAAAACTGCCTTACTCATGCATATGTATGTGTGCCTTATGAACCTAAAAGAAAAATGTTTTAAAACTTTGATATTATACGTGGTGGTATTGTATATACGACTTATCTGTCCAAAAAGAAAATAAAAACCATCAATGGTACAGAAAGCTACAAAATAAACCTGCAAAATTATGGATGAATATTACACGAGATTTGTATAGACCTAAACGAGATCATGGAAAAGCACCTAAATTGGAAATGACGAAAGAGATAATAAGAAAATGATTGTATCAAAACAACCCTAACTAATTCAATTTTGTTGAGGATTTGTATCAAAAATGTGTAAATTTGAGAATAGACTCAACAAACCTAATAACCTATAACGTAAAGACTCCAGACCTCACTTTTTCTGTAGTCAGCAACATCTCAAATCTTATAAAACCAAAACAAAAATCTCATTTGCAAATCTTTATTGTGGTAAATACTCAATTAAATTGGGGTCTTCTCTTTCTGACATGTATAACTCATCAACAACTCCATATTCGTACAATTCAAGACAAAATTTGAAACCGGTCTTCCAAAAAATATACATAATATAATATGAAACACATAGAATTCATTATAGTACTGTATGATCATCATAAGCCCTTACATATAGTATAATGATTTAAAGGCTCAAAAATATATTTGATACACCATCCTTTTATCCAACCACTTATTGATAAGATGTCTAATGACTTTTTGTACTTGTCTAAGCAAATCTCTTATCTAGACAGTTTGTTACATCGAACACATAACAATAAGAAGGCCAAACAATTCACCAACAACATGAGGAAAACTATTAATGTTAAGCGTCTAAAATTTTCAATAGATTTAAGGCACACACAATGGCACAAATATGTATGAGTAAAGTAGATTGACTAGCAAATAGAAAGAGAAAAGATAATAATGACTAGAGACACAAATGAAAAAAAACATATATATCAAATTTTTAATGATGCTAGCCTATAAAATAAATAGCATATATTTTAGAAATATATATTTTCAAATTTCTCTAATAAAAATAGTACAAAGTTGTTATTTAGCACAAAAAATAAATAACATGATAATATCCGTATTTATATATTGATTTTATAAAGTTTTTTTCTAATTTATAAATCAACTCAAAAATTATATTATATTAAATTAAATAGAAGCAGATAAAAGTAGATCGGTGGAGATGCAGTTGGAAGTACGACCACGCAGCTGGTGCTTGCCGCTTGTTGATATTAGGCTAGAAAAGTCATTGATACTTGATTGGGTTAGTCGAATACATACAATACATATCTTTCAAATTTAAGAAGAAAAGTCAAAGATACATGCTGACATGCAAATTATTTCTCCAACAAAACAAATGGGTTTTTGGTTGTGTGTATTATTCTCCGTGTCGATAAGAAAACATAAGTGTATTATTATTGAATAAAATAAATAAAAGAATTGATATTGTTGCGGTAAAAGATAGAAGAAGAATAAAGGCGAAGCCTTTTCCACTCCATATATAGGTATGCATCCCCGTGTTTGGAATTGAAGTTGTGTGGCCTCACGAGAAAAGATTGTGGGAATCAAAATCAGTGTGTGTGGGCATCACAGTGAAGATGGAGAAGAAAGTGCATATTTTGGTGGTACCTTATCCAAGCCAAGGCCATATCAACCCTATGCTTCACCACTCCAAGCGCTTGGCCTCCAAAGGTGCAACTGTTACTCTAGCAACAACCCACTTCATTATCAACACCAAACAATCCAAGCCGTCCGATCATCCCGTCCGCTTCGGCGTGATATCGGACGGCTACGATAAAGGTGGCTTCGCACAAGCCGGCAGTGTAGGGCAGTATCTCGAGAGTCTAGAATCTGTGGGGTCAAAGACCCTGGCAGAGCTTATCCTCAAGTACGAGGATGGTGACGAACCTGTGGACTGTGTAGTTTACGATGCGTTCTTGCCTTGGGCTCTTGATGTCGCCAAAGGGTTGGGACTCGTTGGGGTTGCTTTTTTCACCCAAGCGTGTGTGGTTAATTACGTTTATTACTGCCTTCACCATGGGTTGTTGTTGAAGACGGGTTCGGTGGCCGTGCCGGGGTTGCGGGAGGTGCTGGAGCCCCAAGACATGCCGTCGTTTGTGTCCGTGTCCGGGTCGTATCCTGCCTACTTCAAGATGGTGCTCGGCCAATTTTCTAACGTGGGCAAGGCCGATTGTGTTCTCGTCAACACTTTTTACGACTTGGAGAAAGAGGTCAGTGGTGGTCCAGAATATTCCTTTGTTTTATCACTTCGTTTTTGTCTGTTTTGCGGATAAAAAAAAATTCTTTTGTTTCACTTTGGCACACAGATTTTATTTGTTATAGTTTACTTGATATATATATAATTGATGCAACCCATTTGGTTGTGATATTGTTAATTTCAGAATTGTTTTTAAAACACCACGTAATAATAGAAAGATAATTGAAGTTTTGGACCAAGGAACAAAATATTACTTAATTTATCCACTATATATTTTGAAATGTTTTCTTTGAAGTGTGTGGTTAGCATACTCTGCCTATTCTTTAGCTTTTGGGAGGGGTTTGGACTTATCTGTTGGAAGAGTTGGTGTGATTTATAATTGATTTGATATCGAAATTAAATTAGACTTGGAAGTGTAGAATTTTGCATTTACGGCCCTCAAATGGAAAGTGTTCAGTAATTCATTTGTAGAATTGTAAGACAATATGGGATTTGTTGACGATGAGTTTATGCAGGCTGTGGATTCAATGACAAAAGTGTTCCCGTCACTGCTGACGATCGGACCAACGATCCCATCCATATACTTGGACAATCGCATCGAGAACGACAGAGACTACGGACTCGATCTTTTCACACGCTCCCATTCTTGCACAAATTGGCTCAGAACCAAACCTAAAGGCTCGGTCATTTATGTGTCTTTCGGAAGCATGGATCGCCTGTGCGATGAGCAGATGGAGGAGATCGCATGTGCCTTGGAAGAAACCAATTCCTACTTCTTGTGGGTAGTGACGACTTCCGAAATCCCGAAAAGGCTTCGTGACATGACGACCGAGACAGGGCTGCTGGTGAATTGGTGCCCTCAAATGGAAGTGCTAGCGAGCGAGGCAACTGGGTGCTTCTTTACGCATTGCGGGTGGAACTCGACGTTAGAGGCACTCAGCTTGGGGGTACCTATGGTCGGGATGCCCCAATGGACCGACCAGCCCACCGACGCTAAGTTTGTCGAGGATGTTTGGAAGGTCGGGGTTAAGGTTAGGGTCGACGAACATGGTATAGGCAGGAGGGAAGAGATTGGGAGGTGCATAAGGGAAGTGATGACAAGTAGGGAAAGAAAAGAGAATGCTAAGAAATGGAAATTGTTGGCCAAACAAGCAATTAGCCAAGGTGGTACTTCTGATCGCAATATTGATATACTTTTAGCAAAATTACATTAAAAACAAGTTATTCAACCCAACAAAAAAGTTCTATAGTAAAATTTTCAACCTCTTCCAATATAATTTATTTTGAGTCTCTCTTCAAACGCACACAAAAAACGATAAAATCAACCTACTGAGTCTACTCCAGTATGGATGCTAGACCACTAGACTTACAAATTAGGATGGGTATGTATGCGTTCAAATTTGCTCACTGCCACTGACCATTGGGCCTTCATCAATTGGGTTGGGCCCATTCACGGACCCATTTTTAAAATCGCACGACTCACGAGACGTGACCGAGTCATGAACTATCAACTCTGCGTCTGCCCTTTGTCACAGGCCGTCGGATCAGGACCTGACAACCATCTCGAGGAATCCAACATCCCACGTTTAAAACTGAGCATCTTTTGAGAACCAAGTTTGAATTCTTCTTCTTTTCTATTTTTAAATTCCCAATTATGTTAGGTTAATCAGTTACACCCACGAATATAATTCTTTTATTAAATTGAATTGTTCCATTCACGATAGAGAATGAATCATAAAAAGTTTTAAAAAATATTGCCTCCCGGCGTTTTGTGCCCGATAGTCAAGGCTCCACCAATACAATGTTTTTCCATTTGTTTAATTCTTATTATCGTGAAAAGGCTTCGCCAACGGAACCTTAAAAAGTCAGTGATTTTAAGTCAATAAAATAATTAAAGAAAAACATGACCTCGCAACTTAGTGATCATGACTAATCCATTTAAAATGTAATAGCAATTTGTTATATTATAATATTTTGGATATTTTAATGTTGAAATATATGGTGTTAAATATTCCTTTCTTCTCATACTCAAACTTTGATGTTAAACATTATAATTGCTCTTAATAGTTTTGGTTATTTACCATTTTGATTTTTAGAGTTTGAGAAACCATTCTTTTATTTTCGTTAGTGGATCAAAATAATCATGTTGTTAATAAATCATTAAAAAAATAGTTAAATATACTAAAGAAGAAATATCTCACTAAATTCATATTAATATTTGACAAATTAGCATCTTAACCATTTGATTTACAAATAAGTATCATAATTTATAAAATCATAAGTTTCTTTAAGTAGTATGATTTGTTTTGTTCTAAAATGAATGTATTTTTTTTAATCATAAAATGAATGTATTAGTTTTCAAATTTTGATGTCTCAGAATTAATGTTCACTTGATTATATGTGAAATATAAGTTATTTGCGAAACTTCAGTTGAAATGTATATTTTACACTCAGACCATAGAAGTTTCCAGTAACCCTGCTTCCTTTTGACGATGAAGTTGAACAAAGTGGATGGCATAGATGTAAATTACAGCCAAGGACGTGGGCATTGAAGATGGAGTAGGTGCGCACAATAATGAACCGATTCAAATCTTCTACTACCATTTTGTTTTCGCATTCCATTTGAACGAAACAAATCGAAAACAGTAAATTGCATTATAGAAAAAGAAGAAAACGTTTCTGTTTCCGAGTTCGCTACAAAATAGTGTGGACAACGACAGCTTCTTCTGCCAATCCAACAACAAGAACCAAACCGATACACAAACCTTCCCCCCCTATTATCTCGCTTCCTCTCTGCCCATCCCTCACCTCGTTATTTACACAATTTGCCACTCATCGTCTTCGTCCTTCCGCCATTGACCTTGAGCTCCGTTTCTTCTCTGCTTCTGCGGATTCTCGCTCTCTCTTTCTGATGCAATGTCGATCGCTGGGAACTAAGCACGGTAGCGTACGACTGCCATAAACTAATTTTCATAAAAAATCGGTTGAACTGGACTTGATTCTTCTTCTTCTCTTCTTCCCAGTAAATTTGATTTTTGAGGAGCCGTGAAGCTCTGTTTCAGATCTAAAACTCTGTAATGTCTAATGTGATTGTGTGAATGCAGGAGAGGCAACAAGGAAGGAGGTTAGGGATGGTGATGAAGGAAAATGGAGATGAGCTCTCGCTATTCCTCGAGATGCGGAGGCGCGAGAACGCCGAGAAGGAGAAGGAGAAGGAACGGAATCTGCTTAATCTCCACAACTCCGACGACTCGCAGCTCGATGCTCCTCCGGGTTCGCCTCCTCTTCACTCCACACTATATTTTGGACTTGGAGTGTAACTATAGAGAAGATGTTTCTGGAAGGAAAATATTTGTGTAGGAACTGACGATGTTCCGTTTTGACAGGATCGAAGAAGACCAATTTGGTGTCATCTTTGCCTGTGCGCAGGACTCGGATCGATGAGTTTTTGAACTCCGAGAATGACAAAAATGATTATGACTGGTAATTTATCTTCATCATCTATTTTTTGTGCTAAATGGAAGTAATGATTGTTGTGATCCATGGAGGTTAGTTCAATTGCTCATATTGTACTTGGATGTCAATAAAGTCTTACTAGATGATTAACCTTTTTGACTTTGTTAATCATTCTTATGCTCTTTGATGTTCTATGCGACTGTATATTTAGAATGACGCGCCTTATACATTGATTGGATATTTTGGAATCTGGTTCAAATTACACTGAGTTTCAGTTGGATGAATTGTATTTTATGAATCATTTGAATCTCCATAGCTTTTGTCCCTTCCCCTACACCATTCTCCTGAAAACCTAATGCTGCAATAGTTGATTTGTCCTCTATATGCAATTAAAATAAGTTTTTTTTTTTAATCACCAATACATCCATCTAAGATTGGGAAACCATGTGTTCTATCAAAATGGTATAATATGAACCATGCCCCATGCTGATAGTTGCTCTTGCATTTCATGTTAATTTCGTTTTGCATATACACATGATGAGAATAAGTTTGTATTGTTTTACTGAGCAAAATTATTATTTTTTCTGGGCTGGTATTTATATTATAGGTTTTTCTATATCTCAGGCTTCTGACTCCACCTGATACTCCACCCATTCAATCTTTGGAGATGGAGTCACAGAAAACTGTGATGAGTCTGATCGAGAATCCTAATGCTCGTCCTACTGCTCTGAAAACTAGAGTAAGTTATTCCTTGGAACTGTCTTTTGTGCTTTGAATGTAATCATCATATGGTTTGTAAAGTGATTCTAGCTTGTGTTTAATCAAGGTTTGCAAAAAGAATGTTACGCTAATGCTTTCAGCTGCAGCTATCAAATCTTCAGGTGGAGCCTACTGATACTACTATAAAGTGTAATCTATCATCTAAACAGCCAACTTTTCCCTCCAGAAGGAACTCTTCTGGTGTTGGCAGCAGAACATCATCAGGGGGTTCTACTACAGCTGCTAGTAGACCATTGACACCAACTGGAAGGCCATCTTTACCTGCAATAGTCAAGTCATCAAGAACTTCTACTCCTACTTCACGAGCTACCTTAACTTCCACCAAGCCTACTGCTCCAGCAGCAAGATCTTCAACTCCTAAATCAACTGCTAGATCTTCTGTATCGGCTTCTAAGTCGACATCAAGATCATCTACGCCAACCCAACAATCATCTACTCCATCAAATGCACCGGTTATATCTGCTGCTCCTGGTCGTTCTTCTTCAGTACCAAAAGCAGGTCCCACAATATCCAAAAATCCCGTGACATCACGTGGCATTTCACCAACAGTGAAGTCTAGACCTCTGAAACCCTCAGAGAAGCCTGGTTCCTCCCATGAAGCTCCTCCAAATTTAAAGATCACATTGCCTGAAAGACCAGCCTCAGCTTCTCGATGTAGGCCAGGAGCCGCTAGTTCTCGATCCTCTTCTGTAGAGGTTGTTTCCAAGGGACAAGTAAAGCAGCAATCATGCTCTCCTTCTAGAGGAAGGGTTTCGAGTGGCAGCGCCTACAAAAATGGGAGTTCTGTTCCTAAAGTGAGTAGAGCACATTCTAATGGCAGTGATGATGTAAACCCAGGGCTTATGGGAACACAGATGGTTGAACGAGTAGTAAACATGAGAAAACTGGCACCACCAAAGCAAGATGGTTGTAATAACCCTGTTGGGGGAAAGTCTTCTTCAACCACTGATAGGTCTGGATTTGGGCTAAGTCTCTCAAAAAAATCCCTAGACATGGCAATGAGGCATATGGTGTGTATCTTCCTCCTTAACCATTATCATCTGTTAGCAATTGTGATATGCCAATTATGTGTTGTCCTTCATAGTGAACTACATTTCTTGCCTAAAGGGTGTTGACCTGATGAAAACATTACAAGTTTTTTTTGCTGTTAAGCTAAAGTGTATATTGCAATATGCAGATCAAGTTCATTATATGTTTACCATGGATACAATTATTCATATCTGGTGTGTTTTGCAGGATATAAGGCGGAGTATTTCGTGTTCAGGTAGTTTGCGAGTGACAAACATTCCTGCTTCTACCATGTACAGTGTGAGAGCAGGACCCACAAAAGGCAGAACAGACATTGTTACAGACTCTCCTCTTGCCACCAGTAGCAATGCCAGCTCTGAGCCGAGTGTCAATAACAACTCAACGTGCTCTGATGTGAGTGACAGGGAAGAGAATAATATTGGAAGTGAGAGAGGAAACTCCTCTCCCACCAGCCAGCATTGTTAGGTAACCACCAGCCAGAAATATGAAGTGCTTCCAATATACACTTTTTTTCCGACTTTTCCTTTTAGGGGTTGGATAGGTGATTTGTGGAACATGGTGATGGTAGGAAAATGCATCTAGATTTATGTCAGATAATCTATTAGAGGGTCGCTTCTGCATATAAACCTCAGGATAATTAGACTGTTGATGAAATTATCTCATTTTGTCTTCTTTGAGTTGAGTGTTTGGTTTTCATATTTGATAGTAAAAATAGGTTAGTTTTTTTTTTTCTCTCTCTCTCTTCTTATGATCTGACATCTTGAACTCAAATCTTTCAACGCTATTGTGATGATCTCGATGGACGATAATTCCTAGCTGGAAAGTTAAGTTTTTAGGCTTGTTTTGGAATAGATGCTTGTTGGGTTGAGCCATTTCTGGTTCGAGACTGAATGAGAGCTGGGTTCCTTCTTCTTTGTGCGCATCATGTTAGGCCACAAAGAACCAATTTAAAGGAGTGCATTTTGTAATATGTTAATTCCAAAACAAAACTTGCATTAACTTAGAATTAATTTTAAAAATGAAATCACAAGTAAGAAATTGAAGTGAGAGATGCCAAACAAGTCTGGGCGGAATCTCTGTCCAAATGAAAAGTAAGAATGCGGTTTAGATTAAACTTCAACATTTTTTTCAAAGATAAAATCACAATCAACAAGTTTTAGGAACACACAATAAATAGTTTTTCTCAGTTCTAGTTAGAGCACAATCAACAAGTTTTTTAATTCTACAAAATACTACATATAAACACTCACCTCACACACCTTCAATCTCTCTCAAATTCAATTCTCTCGCACATTTATATTCATCCATGTCTCGTACACGTGAAGCCAATAACACGATCCGCCGTACGTATGAGCTAGATGATGATTTCGAAGTAGACGAGTATTATCCACTCGGAGTGCATGACTCCTGAACGCCCACCCTTTGTAAACCACATTCCTCGTCGCCGAGGCACTCCGACGGATTCAGGTACTTAATCTAACACATGGTTATTCATAATCCATTAATCAAACAAATTAATGAAATTAACAGACTTAGTAGAACTTCTTTTCCCTAATTAACAAGAATAATAGACAAGACAAACTTCCCGTGTGGATTTATAGTCTCCTTTGTTTTCTCTTTACCGAATTAACATAATTAAGAAATAAGTTAATAGTATACGATACATGCTCTTAGAATTTGTATTCATGTAATGAATTTTAGTTTGTATATCGTTTAACAATCGGGATAAATTGGATAATGCAATGAATATATATAGACAACACAATAATACTCACTCAAATCAAATAATATTTTAATATTCCTATTATGATCCGAAACTTGATGACTCCTTTAATTATTAGGCTAGTCTTGATAGGTCTCACCTAATTATACTAATAATATTATATTAATCAAAATTAATATCAATTTTTTTTATAACATGAAAAAAACTTCAATAGAAACTATAAATCTAATTTGCTTGATATTTGATGAAAATTAAGATGAAGAACTTTCTAAAGTCTCGTGAGCTTGGAGCCACATCAACCCACGAACCATCAAGAGAACAGTAGAAAAGACTATTCCCTACTCTCCATCTTACATGTCATCAAAAAGGAAGATGGGTGAAACTTTATGTTTGCTTGTGTGGTTACCAATTATTTGATGAAGCTACCACTTTACTTTCACATGGTTTTCCAATTTTCCTAACAGCTCTCATCAATCTGTGAAAAGCCCTCCTTTTTAATGCTATTTTATTTCCTCTGCCTTCAAATTTTCATCACAGCAGAAATAAATCAAGGTAGCAAAGCACAGGACAACAAGTCACCGTCTTTTTTCAATTTCCTTTCTTCTCCATCCACTTTGTATTTAATGCTCTCTCCATTTCTCTTCCATGTTTGGACCATTCTCTCTAACACTTCCCTCAAACCCTTCAAATCGAAACGATACACATAGCTAGGCCGAACCCTGTTCACTTATTGACCTCTCACATTTCTCCTATTGCTAGTATGTTCGGTCTGGCATTGATTTAGGTCCTTCCTGTCCGTTTATCTTCGCACCATTTTTCATGGGTTTTCTTTTCCATTTCCATCTTTTGCAGAATTCTCACTTTGAGGTATGTCTAGATGGGTTCTTCTTGTTCAAGGTGTAATTTTTTTTTTCTTCATATGTTTTCTTGCAGTTGCATGATTGTACTTCTGGTTCTGCTGGGAATTTATTGTTTTTTTTTTTTCTGGGTCCTATTTTTACTGTGTTGGTTAACTTTCAACGTCACTCTATTGCTTATGCTGAGTTGGTATTGATGGGTTTAGTACTTTTTGTTTGGTTGCATTAAGTAGTAATCAAGTTGAGAACTTTTGGGTTGGTTTAGGATTGCAGAGGAGATGTGATAAAGATTGATGTTGCTTGAATTGGGATTTCAAGAAACATAGCACAATGAGTTTTAGCTGCTTAGGCTCATTGAAATTGTGTAGAGGGAAGACTGCTCAAGGTCAGCCCAAAACAGAAGGTGAGAGAATATGAAATAGATCAGTTTTTTTTTCTAATTTTTTTCATGTTAATTCAATGTTTGTCTGCCATGATTTATGGTCGAATTGTTGATACAGAACTTTCTTTTTCTAAAATGTCAGATACTGAAATGATTTAGTTATACTTATATTCTTTTCCTAAAGCCTTTTATGATCCCATTTAGGTTTTGATTATTATTAGGTTGAACAATTTACTTGTTTAAGCATCCTAGGATCCACTTGCTTAAGGCTAACTAGTTCAAATGGAAGCTTATATGCTTCATGCATGCCTAAAGCATCCTAATGATTTCTATTTTTATTTTATAGGGAGCTATTCAGTTCTCTATGTGAAAGATATTCCCTCAACTCTTACATGTGTATTTTTTGTGTTCATCCAGAGTTAGGAATTGTCACCAACGATGTCAGGCTCTTTTCTTACAACTCACTAAGATCAGCAACAATGGACTTCCATCCATCAAACAGAATAGGCGGAGGAGGTTATGGAGTTGTTTATAAGGTCAGATAAATAAATAGTCATTTCATCTGTATTTATAGTTAATGCAACACACTTATGATAGAAGCGAAGAGTAGGCATGTAATGCCATAGTTTATCATCTTCATTTCTGGTTATGGCCACAGGGTGTTTTAAGAGATGGTACTGAGGTCGCCATCAAGTGTCTATCTGCAGAATCAAAACAAGGAACACAACAATTCTTGACAGAGATCAACATGATATCAAACATAAGGCATCCAAACCTTGTTGAACTCCTAGGATGTTGTATTGAGAGCAATCATCGGATATTGGTATATGAATTTATGGAGAACAACAGCCTTGCCCGTGTTTTACTTGGTAATTATCCGGAGAAGTTGTATATGTAAATTGTAAGTACTTTTTTGTTTATTTCATTTGGGAGATTTAAATTTAAAAGATCTGCATGTCTTCAAATCTGAGGTGATCAAAATACTTGTTATTCCTGTCCATATTATATCTGCGATTAAAGAAATGCAAAACTTATGAGGCTATCCAAATATTGATTTTTAGTTACTCAATACATTTCTTCCTGCAAAATAATGGGATGAAGTATATTATTTCAGGTTCTAGAAGTAAATTTGTTCTACTGAATTGGTCTCAGAGAGCTGCTATTTGTCTGGGTACGGCTTATGGTCTTGCATTTCTTCATGAAGAAGCTGAGCCACATATTGTCCACAGGGATATTAAGGCTAGTAATATACTTCTTGATAAAAGCTTTCACCCTAAAATAGGGGACTTTGGGCTGGCTAAGCTTTTTCCAGACAATGTCACTCATATTAGTACTCAAGTTGCAGGAACAGTGTAAGCTTTTTTAATGTTGCATTTCATGGCTATTTAGTGCTTCAAAATAAAATCTGCATAAAATTTGTTTCTCTCGTAACTTTGCTCTTAGTCTTACGTAAAACTTTTTATTTGTTTCTATTCTTATAGTGTTTATGTGTGTGTAGGGGATATCTGGCCCCAGAGTATGCCTTCTTAGGACAGCTTACTAAGAAGGCCGATATATACAGTTTTGGGGTGCTTTTACTAGAAATTATTAGTGGCAGAAGCAGCAGTAAGGCAGCATTTGGCGAGGATCTGTTGGTTCTGGTGGAATGGGTACCTTTCTTGGCATTACTCATAGTTGTCTACAGCTACCTAAACTTTCAAAAAATAATACATAGCTCTTTTTTGCCATAAATTGACGAAAAATCCCTTGACCCTGATCTAAAAGAAATACAATTTTTCCGTCTTTTTAATAGTTTTGTTTTTTTTTAGGAGTCTTTTTACATCTACTCTACCGTGTTCTACATCTGACCATGATGTTTTTGGTAGTTATATGTTTGATTTGATATTAGGGTCAAGGGCATTCTCATCATTTTTGACGAAAAAGAACTATCTGGAATATTTTGGAAGTTTAATGTTGAGGATAGTTATGTGCAAAAGATGCATAGTATCTGCAATTGACCCGAGTTTGTATACAGTTTTGGGGTGCTTCAGGACTATATTAGGAACAATAACAAGAAGGGGAGTGAAATATGAATATGATTGATGGTTGTTGCAGGCATGGAAGCTGAAAGAAGAAGAGAGGCTTCTGGAACTTGTGGATCCTGAACTGATAGACTATCCGGAAGACGAGGCCTTGCGCTTCATTAAGGTGGCTCTATTCTGTATCCAAGAAGCTGCAAACCAAAGACCAAGCATAAAGCAAGTGGTGGAGATGCTTTCCAGAGAGGTTCATCTCAAGTGTAAGATTCTAACAAAGCCAGGGGTCTACAAAGGCTCTGCTTCAACACACTTGGGCGCTGCTGCTACTTCATCTTGTCATGGAAAGATTGAGAAAAAATTGATAAATCCTGCAAATATTTCAACTCATATGAATAGCTCTCCTAGCATCACACAACTGCTTCCCAGATAGAACACCTTAGAGCCTTGCTTTGTCACTTCAATTGATGGTTTAGCCAAGAACACAATTATATGTAACTAGTAAATTTCATCGTGTTTTGCGCGATAGTTAATATTGATGAATCATTTATTAATATTAATTATTTTGATTTATCGTTAAAATTTACATTATAATTTTGTTTTATAAGTCTATGAAATTAATTGTTTGAATTATCTTTTTATATAGGTAGTACTTCCCTTTTTTGCCACATTCACGTACAAGAGTGACATTTTTTTGTCCAAATTTCCTTCATCCTTCATTATTACGTGATCTATGTGTATTTTGAATATTACCCCCCAAACATAGAGCTAATATATACCGGAGTAATAAGAGCATGATTAGTGGAGTGTTTGATGGCAGCTTCTGAAGGCGATTATGTCTGTTATTTTGCAAGTGAAGCTGGTCAGTCCATAGTGGAGCGTCTGATGCCAGCTTCTGATGGCTGTTAATTCTGTTATTTTATATACTTTTCTATTTCCGAATTTTAAGTTAAATATCAAAACTCTCAATTAAATTAATTCTAAATTAGATTGAGTTGAATTAAATTAAATTATGTTTTTTTTAAAAGAAGAATATATCAATTAATTAATTTTGATATCAATTAATTAAGTTTCAAGTTCTCAAAAAATAAATTAAGTTTTAAAAAAATATCAATTATTTAAATTTGATATCAATTAATTAGGTTTCAAAAGAAGTAAATATCAGTTAATTAAATTTGATATATATTAATTAAGTTTCAAAAAAAATATCAATTAATTAAATTTCGAAAAACATATAAAAAAACTGATATCAATTAAATTATATTTAATAATATCAACTAATTGATATCAATCAATTATGATTTTAATAATAATATCAATTAATTTAAAGGAAATCAATTAATTAATTGATATCAATCAATTATGGTATTAGGGATTTTAGGGTTTTTTTCTTTAAAGACTTGCAATTAAATTTAAACGCTTTTTCTTCCTAATCAATTATGATATCAATCAATTAAAGTCTTGCAATTAATTAATTAATATCAATCAATTAGGAACGTTTTTTCTTCCTAATTAATATCAATCAATTAATTAATATCAACTAATTAAAGAAAATCATAATTGAAATAATAAAGACTTGAAAAAAAAAAGAGAAGAAGAACGCTTCTTCTTCCTACGCTTCTTCTTCCTCTTCAATTTAGGGTTTTTTTCCGGCGAGGCTTCGGCGAAGAGAAGGATTTTCTCCGGCGATGGGGTTTTGTGCACGTGGCGCGCTGTGATTGAGCCG
>JAYMSW010000143.1:0-29484 GCA_036897725.1 Erodium texanum
AGTTCTTCCCGATTTCCGGCGACATTTCTGGCTTGTTGTTGAGAGGATTGGAAATTCTACTTTCTCGGTTTGCTTTCGCTTATCTTCGAGTGTTTGGTGTTGTGTTGTCCGTTAGTTGTGGAGTATATATTGAGGAGGATGGTGTGTATGGCCGGCAAAATGAATGGACCACTGAGATTACAACACGTGTCGGTGAAAGAGGGTATTTCGGGATTGGTTCATGTAGCTGCGGGTGACAGAAGAGCGGAACAACCGTGGGTGTCTGTGAATCTCTCGAGTGCTTTAAAGTTTGGGCCCTCAGTTGGTTGGGCCTGGTGGGCCTTTTCGCAACACAGACCTCTTGATGCAATCACGGCCGTCGATTAAATAGTGAGCGAATATGTGGTGGGGGCCAAGGTACAGGTGTAATGTTTAGACAGAGAGGGCGAAAGGAACAGGGAATGAGTAGGTGTGGGGTAGCAACAGAGGATGAAAGCTCATAAATGCAGCGCTCGTGTGAAGAAAGGGAGGTGTGGGCCGGGGTGTTGGGGCTTGTTTGGATGGGGTCAAATATTCAGCGGAGAGAGAAAGAGTTCCATGTGGAGTGCAAGTGGGAGCTGTGCATCATTATTTGGTAAGTGGACCCTACTTGTTTATGTGATCTTGTCTCTTTGTCGGTTAGGCACTCGATATCGTTTTACGCCTAATCCTGATAAGACCACGGGCACGTGGCGGATTCTGCCGGTTTCCGCCCCTGGATTTTGGAACATAACCGTTATTGCCAAGCCTTTCTCGCGCCATTCACCGGGATCTACGGGTCTCCGGTACCAACCCGCTATTTAATTATTAATTATTTTATGTTATTTACTCTGGTAAATTCTTGTCTAGATGTGTTTGTTTTAAAAAAGAATCTTATACATGATCGGTTTATATTTCCACTTAGTAGAATTAAATTTACAACTTTTAAATTGAAGTGTGAGACTTGAATACTCAAATAAAAAAAACTAGATGTTTATGTGAAGTGTTTTTTTAACATAAGATGTAGAATTTAAATAATTGAGAATAATTACCAACAACCATTAAGAGATTTGAATATCATTATATGGTGTTGTATTATTTGAGCCCATCAAATTAAATTTTTATAAGAGTAATATGTCCAGTTAATTATTATTATATGTGGAACAAAGCATAATGAGTTTTGATATTTGTACAACATATAATCTGTCTCATTTGAGATGATGGAGCTAGATATGAGCCAACAAATAAATCCTGAAGAAGATTTTACAGATCCAATACATGATCGTCTCGAATATCACCTCCACCAAAATAAGATTGCCATATCTTGAATTCTTACACTAACTTCATTATTTAGCGTCATCTTTTTGTTAAGTTAGTTTGGATTGTTGAAAAAAAAATGTGAATGAATTCATTTTAATCAATACATTGGAGTATATATAGTGATGTTGTTAGTCTTTGAATTTTACCATTTATCCTTTAAATATTTAAAGTTTTTATTTAGATCGTCACTATATGTATTATAATATCTTGACATTTTGAAATCGAGTATCTGAATAATACAGTAAACTTGCAACAAAATTTAAAAATTCAAAATAAAATAAAACAATATAAAAAAATACAAATGATTTTTATTGGATTCAATAAATTTGAAAACAAACCTACAATAATAAAATTGAAATAACATAAGTTAAATTACTTAAACTAAAAATAAAATTACAACTAAACTAGTTGTTGGTTGCTTTAAAATAGTTATCCAATAAAATTTTGAGAATTTTGTTGTGTTTTTTTCGTTCTGGATCATGTGCTGAGTGTCCATGGTGATCAATTGTGAAACCCTATTGAACATGGTTACTTGATATTTCAACTTCGTCATCTCGAACTTCATCTTGAGACCTAGATCAAAGCTCGATTGGACTCGGTCGTATCGGTGGGATTGGAAATTCCTTTTCTTTTGTCCGTCTTTTGGCACATTAGACGCTTCATGGTGGTTGTAGACGATGAACTCATCCAAACAAACTGCCAATGTCGAGGATGCTCCTAGAGGCAGTGAAGTGGAAGGAGGGAACGGATGATGACTCAACTTCGTCCACCCTAGTTTGCTTGGTCAATGCTTGAGGAACTTCACGGTTCAAGGTTGCCGACAGCTAAACTTTGGGTAGGATTGTATAATCTTCCACCATTGTTACTTAGTGAAATACCTTTCTGTCTGCTTCTTATAGTCTTTACCGACCTTTCGATCATATGGGTATATTGGACTCACCATTTCGTTGTTCTTGATTGGCCTTCACGTAAGCGGTGTTGAACCGTTTGATCTTAATAGACCACCTTAGGAAGTGGTCAGTCATCATCTTAGTGTTACGCCTTGCAATGTTTTCTAAATCAGGATTGTTGAGGTAGAATTCGTTGTAGAGGGCATACCTCAGCTCGAACTGCCTTCCGACGCCAATTGTGGGGTCAGAAGAATTGTGGAACCATGTCAAACCGCGTACGAGGACCCGATCTAGGTGGCGGTACGGGTTCAAATCAATTGTTTCTTCATGATCCCTTCATTATTCTCGATGGACTCGTCATTATCCAACAATAGGTGTCTAATTTTCCAATTTAAAGAAGAAGACGAAGCATCCAACCTGGAATTGGAAGTACTAAACTAAGGGTGGTAAGAGGCGTCAGAATGACTTCTTTACAAACAAAGGGTGTTTTGGAATTCGGGGGTTCAGAATCGACTACAATAAAATTGTATGGTGAAAGGATGTGAAATCGTCATCCATTTTAGCTACTAGGTTGAGACTAGTTTAAGAGAGCACAATGAATGATGGCATGGAGAAAGAAATGCAAATAAACGGAGACGATCAATCAAACTTATATATAAAAAAAAAAGAGTATAGTCGTGTTAGTCTCCAACAATTCTATTCTGCAGACGATTCGAATACGCGACGTCTTCTCGTGCTATCTCCCAGATCGTTTTGTTTCAACCTTGACATATCTATGACTGAATCTTTGATGGACTGAGTTTGATGCAAAAATCAAAACAGTACATTTGATAGACAAACAAAATACCTTCTCATAGAGAAAATTACATTTCAATCAACGAAATCGACATGTTCACAACTATTTTACTGCGATGCAAATGCTTTTAGTTATAAAGATACCAAGAGGTCGGCTTAATAGTCAATTTTTTTTTCCAAAAAAGAGTTATCACCCTTATAATATGTCTATATTCAAACATTTTGCACGCAATAATTAGAAATGAGCACAAATCGAAAGAGTCAAGAGCAAGCTGGATCTTCCCAAAATGGTGGCAGATATGGTGTGACGCTTTCTTGTTATGCAATGTAGAAAACAGACAACACTTTTAGAGTGTTACCAAGTTGCCCCTCCAAATTGGTTTATAGGCACATGGAAACACTCTTATATGTTTGATTCATCACCTTTTTCGACGCAAAAGCCCAAAATGCCCACACATGAACACCAAATCAATTACTCAAAACTCTTCTCTTATCGAGCAATTAACTTGGCAGTGATTTCTATTTATTTATTTTTAACCAATATATTATCTTGTAAGCTTCTTTTCGTATAACATCACTATTCCTTTCTCTGTTTAACACAACATATCTAATTTTCCCTAACTAATAATCATCCTTAATTCTTCATAAGAATTCAATTCTTAGTTGAAGTATCTTTCCTCTTCCTCATATTACTATCTTTATGTCTAATAAGTAATAAGTGAGAGTGCTTAGAGAAAAAAAAATGTTTTTGATAGTGAACTTTTCTTTTTATTTGTTTATGTTTTGATCCATACGTTCTAAAGCTTTTTATAAATAATAAAATTAAGAAGAATTTATCAACTTATACAGGTCAATCTAGTAACTAAGTGAGTTATATTTCATTTCACTGACAGGGAATCCTGGTGAGAATAATAATAATAGTTATTATTTGAGTTGTTTGTATTATTTACAGTTTTTTGTCTTAGGTTATCGTATGTATGCGTCTGATACGCTGTCTGGTCTGATCTGGTTGTTAAACGGTACACGAGCTATACTCATCCAATGTTGACTGCATGAATTGTTATTCACACAAAATTTTGAAGTCTGTAATGTTAATATGATACTATCTTGCTTTATACGATCAACAATTCAATACATATATCTTCATGGATAAGATATAATATAAATGGATTATATTTTAAAAAAGAGAGTAATTTATTAACATATATCAACTCTACCACATCTACATTGACTAACAGGACAATTACTCCAATTTAAGACGAGTTACCGATTGATAATTCTATGACAACCAAACAAAATTGGGCATGAATTGATTAATCACAATTATAACACATACTAGAGGCAGCATGTAGCAACCATGGGCCATGCAGGCTAAGCAGTTTGTCCAGAATCCGGGGATTACATTGAAAATCAACAAGATATGCTTAAATAATAGCAATAAATAACACATTGAAGTCTAGAGAGTACCCAATACCAAACTGACAATATAAAGCAATCTATATATTAACTATTTTGACTCATTTATTAATATAATTGTTTAATTATACGAGGCTGTTTTGAGTTAATCAATAAATAATAATTCCTATTCAGCTGCACCATGTCGGAAATCAAAGATAATTGTTAAAGGTAAGTTGCGATTAAACTAATATATAATGTGATGTGAGAATAAACATGGGAAGATGCGGATTAGATTCTGTATTTATATGCGTACATTTTGGGAACATATTTGTGTATGTATATAATATATGCACCTTAAATATGAGAACATGGTAGCTTTTGTTCTTCAGATTCTCTATCCACTTCCTTTGCTTCTTCCACTAATTATATGTAATAATACTTAAATCCCTTAATTTGGGGTCTTGAATCAGGTCGACAAGTTCTTTTATTGTTCCTATAAATCTAGGGATTGGGTCCTGGCCAAACCCGGATTAGGGCCAATAATGCAACCCTAGTTCTACGAGCTTTAATTAATTGAGTAATAAACTTGTTTATGTTAAACCGTTTTATATAAAAATGTGTGTAGGCCTTCAGAAAAAAAAAACGAGGTGACAAATAGAAGCCATGATCATGTATCACCTTATTACTGTATAATATAAATTAAATATAAAAAATACTACATATACACGTCAAATAAAAATTCTCTTCATGATCGTCAACCTCTTTATATTTGAGAAGAACATTAAACAAATCACTAAGTTTCTGAAAATTAATTAGATAAATGCAATGTATTATAATAACACTTAAATTATTTGTCCACTCTTGGACTTGAATCCTACAAATTGTACTCCAAATTCGATAGCAACACTAACAATTGTGTTTATGTTCTTTGAATTGTTTTGACCGTCTTTGATTATTTGTATTCTTTTATTTCTGGTCAAATTTGAATGATAGGTAGCAAGAGAATTTAGTCACGCGATTTATATGGAAATCCTTTACTAGTGTCGGCAAGTAAAGGACAGCCCCATCCCTATTTCACTCAATAAAACGGTCCAATATTCAAATATATCCTTCACCCTGCTTTATTTATTTGAATAATTACTAAAGATTGTACCGAGTGATTAGTTGATTGGTTAAAGTTTATTTCAGCAATGATAATATTTGAATCATTCGTTGCTAAGAAATGAAACAAATTTTTATGATATAAATTTATTCTTAACAACAAATTATAATTACTTCAGATTGTTTTGAATAGAAATAAAAATGAACTTACTAATGACTTGAAGAGAAAATGTTGTCAATCATTGACTCGTTTGTTGTATTTGTCACGTTTCTTTTAATTTCTCAATCTAAATCATGTTTTTGGGTAGCATGATATACAAGATAAAGAGGTATTCTCGTTCACACACATGTTTTCAATTTGTTTCTAGAATATATGTGCCATGAAAAAATATTTGCTTATTTTCCCTCACAATTTATGTATTTGTCTTATTTTTGTTTGGACCACAACGGCTCAATTGATCTCGTACCAATGTGGATGAAATCTGTAGTATATAAATACTTGGTAAATTGTAAAACAAGAAATAATAAATATAACAAATCAAAATGACATATAGTAACAAAGTAGATAGGTAATATTTGATATATAGAAATTGTAGTATCAAAAAAAATACAAAATAAATATGTCGTGATAGTTTTGACTCATTAACTTGAAAGAAATAATATGACATGTTCCTGATAGAGATCAGCAACGGTTATCTTACAAGGTTAACATAATTTGATCCGCTAGTATGCCCATATTCACCCTACCGAACTTGAAAAACGTGGACAATATTTATTATTCATCTTATTGGTCTACGAGTGGTTTGTGTCAATCTTTAACTGTTATTTTTTATAGGATTTAAAAATAACGATCTTTACTCTATATTTCTTTGTTACAAAAAAACAGTAAGTTTTTACGTTTAATTTTGACCAATATGAATCTTACTTCAATCTTATCCTTTTCGTGCTCAATTTGTTTGGGGAGTCCATTTAATCGCGGATGGGGATGTGAATATTGTGGAGGAGCACCGTCATTTTCACATTAAAAGTATTGGAGGAACACTGTCATTTTCACATTAAAAATATTGTTGAAATCGGCATCTTTGAAATAAATGTATATGGGCCGATATTGTTGCTCCTACATTTTCGACCTATCATCATTCGTCTCCGGCGGAAACACACCGGCGGCCACCGCTCCCTTTTATTGACGAAGATCAAACCCAATCAAATTAGTATTCAAATATAATAATTTGAATGTGTTTGACCGTAATTTAAATGCTGATTTGTTTGGATTTGCTCTTGGTCAATACCCTTGCTAGAGAAAAAATTGTACAATTATGGAAGAGAGAAATAGCAAGTCAAGTAAGGTTTTTCTGGTCGGTCCAAGAGAGGCAAGGGCATGGTGGAGCCTCGCCCCTTTAAGACGGTCGGCAGAGTAAGTCCATCCGATCCTACGGCTATGATCTTTTCTTTATTAAGTGGGTTTTTTATTTGGATCGTTCGATCATTAATGTATTTGAAATAGTTGTTTATACTTTTTTGGCATCGTACCATCAATTTGGAGGTGTTTATGGATTTGAAAGAGTGGGGTAAGTAAAGGGAGCACTGGCGTGTGGGAATATTTAGGGATGGTCAAGTCGTTGATGTTCGAAAACTTGACGAAGAAGAGAGGTAATTAAAGTGGTGTGTGTTTGGCTCATTTTGTTCTCAATTTTCTAAATTGCAGCCCACTCCAGGTTGTCCTTTGTTGGGGACTTCATTGTCCTCATTACCATGTAATGTGAGGATGATAAGTTGTGATTTGGTGTTGCTTAGTGTGAATTTTGGACCTTTAGCAACTTGATTGATCACTTCATAAAGCAAAATCGATCCTTTGGAATCGGATTCACTTGCTTGTCTAGAATTGGCTAAGGTTTTATTGCAAGTCAATTTTCGTCTTCTTTTGGTGAATGTCGTATTTGGGTTTTTAATCTTATGAACATATTAATATATTTAACATTTTTATTCACATATAGACTGCTTTGGATGATCTACTTTTATGTGTAAATTTTGACTCAACGTACGAGTGTATGTTCGATCCAGGACAAAACCAACTAAGTTAAAATTCGTCATATCGTAAGTGTTCTCGAAATACAAGCTAAAGATCATCATATCCTTATATCACGTTGAAATCTAGGCTCGCTCAAAGACTCCAATCATATATAGATGGCCTAGATAGAATTAAGTTGAAAAAAAAAATTAACATCCTTTTTCATATATGAAACAAATTTCACCTCCATATTCTTCCCAATCCAAAATAATGTTGAGAATCATATGTCTTATACACAGATTCACTCATTATATTTTACAAATTAAGAGAGTAAAGATCATGTACATAAAGTTGTATATTAAATAATACTAATTAGAAGGAGATGCTTCACACTGGAGGACCCATATCCTAATATGATATTTAAGATAAGCACAACTAATTTCTGTTAGTGTTATTGGATTAATTGAATCGACATTTGATGAATCCAATCAGGGTGGTCCACAATGATATAGTTTTAGTGGATTGGTGATCAATATCTTAAATACATAAAGATCCAAGATACTTGATATAACATCTCTTGTTTTTATTCCTTTGCCTTCTTATAAGTCACTATTTCCATTTAGAGTAAATTTTTTGAGTAGACAGATGATAAGAGACCGACCCATTTGTACTTTACAAAGAAAACACAAATGGTGATTTTTAACCAAAAACTGTAGATGATTTTGTTTTGGTTGTATATATGATGTGTATATGGGAAGGAAAACACCAAAATTAACTTTCATGTGCCCATTTTTTTCGAATTGTGAGACCCTTCAAGTCATAAATTAAATCACAGCCGTGTTTTATTTAATTTAGGGTGGAGGCTAATTTAATATATAGATTGTAATAATTTCATTGATTATATAGTTATTTTCATAGTTTATATAAAGAAGTCTCAATAATATATTCACATTGATCTTTTATTTACAAAATCACACTTGTAAATGACGTTTATTTTGTTGTCATAGACTAACCTTAAAGTATCCAAAAATATCAAAAGCTAACATTTTTTTTTGTTAGTTTGCCTAACATTGTAAACCTTGGAGATGGAATATTCAATTTACCCTTAATTTTTTTGAATATGTTTACTTCTACAATAATCATATAAGTTCCATTTCTCTTTTTTACCCATAAAAATAATAAAATAAAATAGCCATTTCAATATTTTTCCTACCTCTTAACCAAAAAAATCCCATCACAGAAAATGGAAAGATATTTTGTTTCCCACTAATGTAGAAAAGACGAGTAGATAAAGCAATGAGAGCTAATTTAGATATTTGTTAAATTTCAAAATTCATGTGACACATACTTATAATTAATTTTTATTTTTTCATCTAAATTAATAGAAAATGTTAATTTTTGACATTATTGAATAGTTTGGGGTTAGTTTATAACTACAGAAGTTTTTTTTTTCTTTAATGAAATACAGAAGTTATTTACGACGTGACTTCATGTACCTTAGAGGTTGTTTTGGGCTTGATAACTAACACTGGGTCTGATTTCTTTCTGGGTTGGTTTGGGCTTCATTCATTGGGCTGTCATGGACATTGCAGCGACAGGGTCGTATATGAGGAATGAGCCTATTGCATTTTTTAAAAGGAAAATTTGCTTGACTAAGTTTAATCATGGATTTTTTCTAATGTCCCAAGTTCCAACTATGTTTATGCCTCACGGCGTAGGTGTCAACGTGAAAATACAACGTTACCCTTCACCTTATATACATACGTTGGATGATCAAACATTCCGTAGTGCACCTGAGGCGTCAATCAAATTTGTAAAGAGAGAAGCCAATAAGGGAGCTCATCTTTTGGAGCAATTTGTTCTATTAATTGTAGACCCATCAGGAATGGATAACTCTATTTCGCCTTAGCTATTGTTTATTGTGTTCTTTGACACTGGTTGAGCAACAAATCAATACTTATTCTTTAAAAAAAAACATTGTTTTATTTTTGTGCTAATATTTTGTTCTAACATATTAGATCAATTCCGGTAAGACATAAACGTAAATAAAAATATCATGGATAATTTTTTAATAATTTGATATAATTAAATTTAAAAATAAATGACATTTTCCTTACCTATCATCCTCAGAGGGAAATTAAGGAAGGTTGGATCAAACCTTTTATATAACTTACTTATACTATATTGACTTGTAATATAACCATAACAGATGTTTAGTTTCTTGATTCATCTAAACACCGAGTCACAAAGCACAAGCTACAACTGATTAAGCAGCCACTTAACAAATTAAAAGAACATTAAGTGTACATAGCTAACAAAATCAAATCTTCAAGCTCAAACTGAAATAATATAAATCAAATCGGGCCACTCATGAAAGATCCTTGGGAACTCCCTTGAGCTGCACCCCAAATCCTTCGGCCTCTGACTTCCTCATAATCCTCAGCCTCTTGCATGTTTCTGTAAACATCCTGCAACAATTTATTCATTAGTTAATCACATTCCTTCTTAATTAATCATGTTTTTTTTTAAATTTGTGGAATATAATTAAAAGAAATAAATGTGATGAAATTGAGACATACTGCCAGGGTACATCTCCCACAAGCATCCAGTCTCCATCTTTGTCTTCATAGATTGGTATCAACTCTGAACTTCCTCTATCATTCTTCATTGCTTCACCTGCATATATACGTGGCTACTTTATTATTCAACTTTATTACCTTATTTTATTTTATTTTATTTTATCAGAGTCTCACATCTAATATATATGTCAATTACAACACCAATTTAAAAGAAATAGTTTCGTACCAATTATGCCTGAAGAAGCAAAGAGGTTGTCGAGTGCGTTAGCAAGGTCAGAGTAGCTGGTGTGGGTGCCCAAATCAATCTTGCGAAGGAAAGGAGCACCGTCCATGCTGACTTTGACGTTGGTCTTGGTTTCAACGTTCTTTCTCCGGTAGGAGCACACCGGCGGCCACCCCACAACCTGGCTCTTATTACTCTTCTTCTTTCCTTCACGATCATTTTCATCAACCTCTGAAAACACCCTCTTCTTCTCCGTCCCCGGAAGTCCCAACTTCAGCTCCGTTTCCGACGCGTCAAGCTCCACTCCTTCTCTTGCCATCTCTACCGACACTTTCGATTGACACGTACGTTAAGTGTGTTATAAGATGATCGAAAGATGTTTGGTATATATGTGAATATATAGTGATATAAGTTAGGGACAGAGTGGGAGCAATGACAGGTCAAGAGAGGTATGAAGGTCGGTCACATGAGTGACAGAGGAGTTGAATCACCCTCTTTCTCGTATCGGACAGATCCTACGGTGCTGGTGTTTAAGGGCTCGGTGGGTTCCATCTCGGCCGTCCGTTGCAGACAAACAGACCATGTGATTTTCCTGAATCTGACCCGTATATATTAGGGTTATTAATTATTATTATTTTGTTTTGCTGCGACATACAACAAATAAATCAATCAATTTGCTAGCTAAGAATCACGATGAGAACTCATTGTGTTGCTGTAAAGCAAAACATCCGTTGCCATCACTGTACTTGTGTTTATGTACTTACACATGGCATTAATTAATGACGTGTTTATTACATCGTCATTTGATTACTTAATGGATGTTTTGTTTAGTTTTTTTAAATAAGTCCGTAGGGTAAGTTTTAAGGTTTATGTAAAAGTCATTGACAGATAGGCATGCCTGTGCATGTACTAGGAAACACGAACATGACATTTATAAAAGGACCATGCATATGTTGGCTGACACTGGCAATAGGACCTTGTGTATGTTGATTATTTTAACATCATATATCTTCACTTAGTTTCATCCTGGTTATATGGTAGATCGCTACTAATAATTAAGATTTAATCTAAAAACAATGATAATCACCTCACAAAGGAGGATTCGTTGTAAATAGTAATATATAAATTGTAATAACTTAGTACACTCACTCGATGATATAAATAAGAATAAGTATTTAGGAAGAAAGTAGAGTTGATGAGTTATGAATCTGATGCTTAACCGTGTGGGGTCTGCAGTTTTGAAACCTTAATGTCCCTCTGAATCTGCAATATCGTGTCCGGCTCCCCCTCGATGCATTGGATGATATTGAATCGGCAATCCGCTGTCATTTTTAAATCCAATTAGTTTAATCCATGAATTAGTTTGATCATAAACTATGTACGGAATTATTAAGTTGGTGGTTATCGCCGAGAATTCTACGGTTTTTGTTGAGTGGAGTCGATATCATGTGTAGGCCCAACGTCAAATAATTATTATTTAATAGATAATAGATTTCTAAAGCAGTCATGTATGACCTACAAAAAAAACTACCTTGGACATTAAAGTTGTGAAAAAATTGAACCTTTAATAAGTTTATTCGGGATCGATTCGTCCAATACACTTTGATAGTTTAATTAGATCGAAGATATCGTATATGCCAACTTGGTTTAAGCAACGTCTTCGTTAGATTCCTGTTGGGCTGTGGACGAATTATCGTATTCTTTTGTTTCCGGCTTGGGCCAACTATGTTGGGCCATCCAGCTTGCAAGCCCGCTTAGCACTTATTGTTGGAGTAAGTAAATTCGGCCCAACTCCGGGCTCAAGTTCTGTTCTAATTTTTAAGATCAGAACCGTCTTCCCCGTCACCATTCAGTCAAATCTCTGCTGCAGCCGCTCTGGTCTGAAATTTCAGGTTCGTCTCCGGCGATTCTCGTAAAATCTTTGCATGTCTATTTCACATTATATGTATGATGTATCCATACTAGTAGAGATATAAAGCGAAATCAGTGTTTACTATTGTCGCTTACATGCATTTTTTTTTTCTAACCATCTCAAATTTTGATCTGCTTTAGTTTCGATGGTTCTTTGTTCCTGATTTCTAATACATGTAGTTTGGGTTGGATTATGGATAAATCTCACATTTCTCATTTTAGCTATTCATAGCTTAGGTGTGTAATTCATTTTTAATTCGAAGCTGGATATGGAAATCGGTGTTGTTCAGTGGCTGTTTTTATGCTTATTTCTTTGTTTTTATTTATTTCATATTGTGTATTGATTAGAGTCAATTGATGGTTTTTAGATGCAGTGATAATGCATAAGCATGAGGTCCTCACATTTATATAGTGTATTATATATGGCGTCAATTGATGGGTTTTAGATACATGATTTGTTTGCACAAACTAATTGCTTATATGATTTAACACTTGGATATGTCTTTACAACAACAAAATATTTAAATCCTTACAGTTACTTGGTGTTTTGCTAAATTATGTTACAAAACTTTACAGTTATGCAGGATACATACTATAACTTTGGGGTCCCCAAAAGCACATTTTCTGACCTGGTATCGTCTGGCTTATTTGATAAATAGAATAGATTTATATAATCTTAATGGCAATTTTATTTTATTTTTGTAATTATTGCATAGCATAGTTACTTGGACCTACTTCTTTAGAATGCTGAAGACATAACCTTAGACATAGAGCTCTGATGGAGCACGTAGATTCTCCAATTCAAGGACTTGTGCATTGGGGCTGAAAGAAGTTATATTCTTGCACTGTTTTGGTCTCCATGTGGTCCTTCCCCTCACAACTTCTGGCCCGGTCTCAAGTCGAAGCAGATGCTGCATTTCAGTTTCTTCACTCTTGTCGGAGACCTCACTGTTGTTTCTGACAACAGTGGTTAAAGACTGCAGCACACTATCTATCCCACATTCCTTCTTGTATTCCAAAGTCACAGATGTGAGCTCGAAGCTCTCTATGAATGAGCAAGGAACACTCTGAAACCAGTACACTTTCCATGAGCTTGGGGTATATGTATAGGGAGTAATCCAGATATGAAGAACTTAATATTATCGAATTTATAACTTTTAACATGACAACGAAATTTTACCTCCAGAATCCAAGCAATGTATTTTGCGTTGTTCACGTGCATATTGACGTCCAAATCATCCCATCCAGGCTGCAGTTTTTAGGGAAAGGTTTAAAATACACAAAGCACAATAAAGTCTTTAAACAACTAATACTGAATAATGTTAGTTGTAGAAACTTACTGTTAGACCATTTTTGACATGATCTGCTGTATTAACATCTAATCTCAGTAGTTTTCTGCCATCTTGATCAATGATAGGTTCACACTCCCTGAGATAGGGTTTTAACTCGTTCCTCGTCTCTTCTATTAACTTAGATAGCCTTCTTGTCTTCTTGTTCATCATCACAAGCATACTGCATATAGCCAACTACAAATTACCTTCACCATTGAAATCTTTAACCACCTGCTTTGCAGAAAACAAACAGAATATATGTGTACCTGCTTGCTCGAACCAGACTTTCTCCTGTTTCGTTGTGACAGAAAAGCCAGTCTGTGCGCAGACTGTTCTTTCCTGATGCACAATTCCATTTGTCTATTTGAACAATATCACCCCTGCAAAAAGGTGGATACTAATATTGTCAGATGACACTTCCATACAACTACACAAGAACATTTAAGAGGCACACCAAATTGAATGTCTGTACATTTTACATTTAGCCTTGTAAAATGTAGAAACTTGAAGTTCCGATAATCGTGAGATGATATTTAGGCTTGGAAATCATTTATGATGGATTTAGATGGGGTGTGTTACCATGTAGGATAGCGGTTCACCACAATCTCCATTCTGGATAATACCCATATTAGGTTCCTTTTGCTCATCTCTGGTGTTGCACCAAAACCATCAGCTAGTAGCCCCATAGCACTAGAATGGTTAAGTGCTGTGTCCTGCACATACAAAGCCATTAAGAATTATACATTGAAGGTTATTTAAGGTCAACTCGAGATGGTTGACAGCACAAATAACTCTGTTCGGAAGATGTACGGAACCTGCAAAATTTTCATTATGGCCCCAATAGATGCCTTGCGATCAAAGTCTATCTGGTATGACCTGATTGAGAAGTTTTGCCTGAAAACCAGCCCTTCCTGAACCAAGTTTCCTTGAAATGGATCCACAGTCTTGTAAATCTTACTTGGATTCCAAGTAGAGATAGTCTCAGCCGTGGAAAGCACAGTCTTGATGATGTTGAGGATAATGATATTCCAAACAGGCAATTGTTTTAAGAAAATTTCCTTCAGTGACACAGTTAGCTCTTTCTCATTCTCCTTGCTTTCTGTTGTAGATGCTAGGTTGAGTGCCCTGCCATTGCTCTTGAGAGGGCCTACCCGAGCATGAGCTTTAAGATGCAAAACTTTTGGAGAAACCAAATGTGATATGTTTCCTCTAGTAGTTAAGTTACAGTATGTTCCTTGATATAACATGAAGTGTTTACTGGTTGTAGCTGAAGAAATTACCAGGGATCTCATTGGTTAAGAATGTCTGTATCAGTAGATTGCTGGTGAAGAAGAATAAAGAAATATGGTGAGGAAACAACATGCATATATTTATGTAAGAACTTCTAATACTTACAAGATCAAAAGAAATGAACTACAGTAGAAGTAGGAGAAATATGCATCATTTTGAGCTGTCATGACTAAATAGCACGCTCCTAGTCATTATAAATAATATGAACTAGTAGTGATTTATGGAGACTTATTTGCAAGTACAGCATTCAAGCAGTTTTTGCATTAGGAATCTAATTCTGATGAAACAAAGAGGGTTACCTGTAAGAAATTCTATGTTCAACGAGAACAAGTGAACTTTACTTGAAGATGAATTCTTTGGTTAATTAGGTTGTTTTGCATAAGACTGGATTTTCTTCTTCTAAACTTTGGACACTTCAAACTTTAAAACACTAACTTATATTTTTCTCTGTTTCATTGCTGTTTGCAGAAAACAAACAGGTCACCTGGTTTTAAGCCACCCCAGAAAGTTGCGTGCTTGAATGTATGTATACTTCCCCTAACTTCCCAATTTTGTATTGGACCATAAAGGAAATTTCAAGTTCAACCCATTGGTGCCTACCAATGTAGAAATTACTATACCGATCATTTTTGATTAATTTATTGCTTTTAAGTAACATTATTGTTCTAAATTCTATGTTTTTGTTTTATACTTCTTTTTGTCATGAAAAGCTTAGAGCAGTGACTTGCATTTTTCGGCTATTAAATGTATGAAACTCTGCAGTCAAACAGTGGCTGTTATACTGCCCAACTCCAGGGTTAGGCAGCATTTTGTGATAGTTCCAAGGCTTGAAGCCTATAATATGCATAAATGTTACTGATTATCTATATGATATGCGACAGATAGCCTCGGACTGAGTTTGGCTTCAATTATCTGCTGATAAGCATAATATAGCGATAGACATCCTCTTACCTCATCAGGAAGGGTAAGAAAACGAGATAGTTTGTGAATCTTGAGTTTTATCTTATTTATTAGAAAAGGTTAATGACAATGGATGAAGATACTGTATTCAAGGACTATACACTGCTAGAGGAAGTGTTATGGGTAAAAAGAGAAGCTCTTCAACCAGATTTTAGAAATGTGGTAAGCCAGACAAGTTATGGTAAAAACATCTCCTTAGGATACATAACAAGAGACTTAGATCATTCTGATAAAAAAATAAACAAGAAACTTAGATCATTGGATCAATATAGTGGCCAGTTGAGATTTGGAGTTGATGTATATTTCATTTTTTGATAATGCATATACATATTTGTAGATTTATTTTTTGATAATGTGGATTTCATTTTGACATATGAATTATAAGTAAATTTCATTTTATATTTCTATTGTCAAATAAGAAAAGTGGGAATGCTAAAACTTATATATTAATAAGGGCAATTAAGGTACGTAGAACTCATTTGTGTTTGCCAGAATAAAAATGACTGCACTAATCATTATCCATTAATTGATTGCTTTTATTGTTGCTAGATTCTATGCTTTCATTTTATATTTTGGTCCTGAAAGTCTTGAGGCAATTGCAGTTTTGCGGCAAATAAATGTAAGTATGAAAATCTAATACTGCCCAACTAAAGTTATTCAACAGCATTCACACTTTCTGGTAGGATTTTTCATAAGCAAGTGATCCGTTCATAGAAGTAGATTCTTATCTATCCATACAGATGTCCATCGGTATTTTTTTATTTGCCAATCATTTATTGAAGGATAACATTGGACAGACCGGATTTGATTCGCACAATCCGCGATATGTATAATTTCATAAAAATTCATCCTTATGTTATTAGACCAAACTTCTAAAAATGCCGCTGGAAGGAGTGAATGACGCCATATGGATAGATCAAAATGAGGAGACCAATTATAAATTACTGACGGATCGGGTCATCTGCCGATTTAAGTTTTCTGATCCATAATCCATTTGAGATTTGCAAGTTCAAATTATTTTATCCGCAATTCGGTCTACTCATATTATACCATTGGGTAACAGACGAATTTGAAAATAGATCAAATCTGCGGATAGTTTTAAAAACCCTTACTTCCCAAACCAAACTCAAAGCTTATTACGTACATGAATTGTACATATTAAGCATACGACATGTGACAAAACAGCTTTTAAAGTTTGGGGCGGCAAAATATTCCAACTTCATAAGATTTGATGTTCTCGATCAAGAAACCCAATCAAGTATTGGGCGATGGGGAACATGACAAGGGTCGGGTTGGGAACACGAAACCCACTCATACCCGTCTCCTTGTCATTCTTCCTTAGAATGAGTTTGGCTCCAATTAGTGCGAGTTATCCTCTTACCTTATCCTTCAGTAAGAGTGAATTTTGGGTAGCAGTTTGGAAAAAAATGTAGAGTTCTAAGTTTTTTCGGTTTAGTGTGTAGTTATGTTCATTCAGTACCTAATAGAAATCGTTATTCCTATTAAATTTAGAGTTTATAATGTTATTATCTTGTTTCCAATAATATTAGCCCGTCCATGTATTATGGATTAATAAAAATTCAACCCATAACCCGTCAGCAAAATTTAAATTCTTATAACCTCCATCGCCTAAGCCTTTAACAAGAAGGTCTAATCGTTTTTTTAAAGTCCACGTCTAATTTAAGGCCAACCAAATCCACTATGAATGATTTTTTTTATCATTCCATTGACTTATTTCAAATGTTAGGCCTAATTGTTTTTAGCAATTTGTATAGTGTATAAATCCCAAATCTATTTATAGGTAAAAACACTTCCCCATATGCATACATCATCTCGATTTTAGGGCCAACCAAATCCACTAAGAATGATTTTTACCATTTCCATTTCCATTTCCATTTCCATTGACTTATGATTGTTTTTGGCTACTTCACACAGTTTGTATTTTGTAATAAAAAGCCAAATCCATTTACAGGTACCAAACACTTTCGGATATGCGTTAACCAAAAAAAATTATTCAATTAAAATTTGTATTAAATATCATCTCCAAATTGTTCATGCATTCAGCTATCTTCATTTCAGAATTAAGAGTAAGGATAACAGAGTGACTCTTTCTCCCAAATGTTAACTTTTTGTGTGGCTTTAATTAAATTAAACAAATCTTTCTCTCTACCCAAATGAAAAACCTCTCTCAAAATTTTTTCACCAATGCACCATTAGTCTCCCTCTCCTGCTGATCCCACCATTATCGACGCTCGCCTGCTGATCCCACCATTATCGACGTGTCCGGACTTAACATCGACGAGCCATTGATCTTTCTCTAATATCACCAAGATATGTGATAGACCTTCACAATGAAATCAAATATAAGAATCAATTTATATTGCATAAAAGCAGATTTATTAGGGTTTTTTTTTTGGAAGTACAAAAAGCAAGGACATAGACTACAAATCCTCCATAAAGACCTAGTATCGAGTCATATCTCAGACTTATTATAAGATAGTTGCGTGGACTATTATCCGAATTGAGATTCCTTTCTTTTGTGACTACCCCTCTTCAAGTTGACAAATATCTGTGTTATTTATATTACGGCTAATACTGTCTATCGTGAATGCACCAAGCATATTGAGGTGGATTTTCACTTCATTTGTGATGCATATGATTTTCATGTTTCTACCTCACGCGCCTCCAAATTTTTAGTTGGCTAACATATTTACTAAAGCACTTCATCATCAACGTCAACAAATTTCGACAGACAAATTAGTGTTGGTCGATTAACTCACATCAATTTAAAGGGGGGTGTCGATCTAGATGGATATGACCTGTAAAGTTAGGCGTTTAGCCCCAATTTATGTTGATCATGGACAACAGATTCATTATCAAATACCAAAGTAAATTCCTGAGTTTGGCAGTATCCTCTGCCTTACTTATAAATAGAACATAACTTTATACTCTCCAATTCAAGGACTTGTGCATTGTGGCTGAAAGCAATTTATATTCTTTTCTACTGTTTTTGGTCTCCATGTAGTCTTTCCCCTCACAACTTGTGGTCCAGTCTCAAGTCGAAGCGAGTGCTGCATTTCAGTTTCTTCACTGCTGTTTCTGATAACTGTGGTTAAAGACTGCAGCACACTATCCATCCCACATTCCTTCTTGTACTCCAATGTCACAGATGCGAACTCGAAGCTCTCCATAAACGGGCGAGGAACACTCTGAAATCAGATATGCAGAACTTAACATTAATCAATCCAATTTGTAACACTTTTAACATGACTGTGAGATTTACCTCCAGAATCCAAGCAATGTATTTCGCATTGTTCACGTGCATATTGACGTCCAAATCATCCCATCCAGCCTGCAAGTTTTTAGGGAAGATACATAAAGGTTTTGCACAACTAATTACTCAATAATGTTACTTGTAGAAACTTACTGTTAGACCATTTTTGACATAATCTGCTGTGTTAACATCTAACATCAGTAGTTTTGTACAATCTTGATCAATGATAGGATCACAGTCTCTGAAATGGGGTTTGAACTCGTTCCTCACTTCTTCTATGAACTTCGATAACCTTCTTGTCTTGGTGTTCATCATCACAACAAAGCTGCACATCGCAGCCAACTACAAAATTACCTTCACTATCAAGATCTTCAACCAGCTGAATGCAAACAGAATATGTGTACCTGCTTGCTCGAACCAGACTTTCTCCGGTTTTGTTGTCACGGAAAAGCCAGTCTGAACGCATACTGTTCTTTCCTGATGCACTAATCCATTTCTCTACTTGAACAACATCACCCCTACAATAGTATTGTCAGATGAAAAATGTCAAAAATATGAGGAGAAATTAACCACCATATTTCAATATGCTTATCAACTGGTATGCTAGATAGGCTATGAGCCAAACCAAGTTAGCTCTGATATCATGTCAAAACCTGATTTAACCAAAAACTCAAGCTGATGAGTAGAGGCCTCAATATGCTTATCAACTGGTTAATTTCTCCACATGTTTTTGAATATATTTCAACATGAAACTCTGGATTGAGATGGGAGTGTGTTGTTACCATGTAGGATATCGACCCACTACAATCTCCATTCTTATTGTGACCCATATCAGGTTCCTCTTGCTCATCGCTGGTGATGAACCAAAACCATCAGCCAGAAGCCCCAGAACCCTAGCATGGTTAAGTGATGTGTCCTGCATATATGTACAAAGCCATGAAGAATTATAAGTTGAAGGTTAAGTGACAGGAGTGTGTCAACTCAAATAACTCCATTCCAAACATGTACAGAACCTGTAAAATTTTGATGATGGCCCCAATAGATGCTTTGCAATTAAAGTCTATATGGTATGACCTGATTGAGAAGTTTTGCCTGAAAACCATCCCTTCATGGGCCAAGTTTCCTTGAAATGGATCCACAATCTTGCTTGGGTTCCAAGTAAAGAAAGTCTCGGCCGTGGAAAGCAGTATCCTGAGGATAATGACAGCAGTGATTTTCCAAATCGGCGATTGTTTTAAAAGAGCTGCCTCGAGTGGCATAGCTATCTCTTCCTCATTCTCCCTGTGCTCTGTTGGAGATGCCCTGCCATTGGTCTTGAGAGGGCCTACCCGAGCGTGAACTTTACGTTGCACAACTATTGGAGAAACTAAATGTGATATGTTTCTTCTAGTATTTAAGTTGCAGCATGTTCCTCCAAGTAACATCAAGTGCTTACTGGTTGCAGCTGAAGAACTCACTAGGGATCTCATTGGGCAACAGACTGTATATTTCTGTAAGAAGAACTTTTAATACTTACAAGCAGTTTAACTTATCATAAAAAGAATGCTTGGGAAGATCATTGTACATTAACTTATTGATGTAAGTGACATTGTTGTTATTGTATACTTTTTGGTCATTAAAAGCTTAGAGCAATGATTTGCATGAGTTCCGGCAAATAAATGTATGAAAGTCAACTGTGGCTGTAAATACTGCGAACTCTACAGAATGGGGCGGCATAGATGAAAAACTAGTATCAGAGTTTGGCTTCAATTATCTGCTGAAAAGCATAATACAGTGCTAGTTATCCTCTTACCTCCCCGAGGGCATGGCCAGGGAAATTGTAAAACTCTTAATTTTCTTCCATCGGAAGATTTATGATATTACACAAAGTAGCAATTGACTAGTTGAATGCAATTTATTTCAAAATAATAATTTTACACTTGAAATTTTATATTATAAAAAACGTATTCATCACCTTAATTTCCTTCCTCATTGTGTTTAAGTGTGCATTCAAATTGCTTATTAATGATGTTTTTAAACAATCAAAACTATTTATTATAAAGTTTTATCATCACAATAGAATGTTTTGTTCTACTGACCAATTTTTTTTTTTTTGGAATTAAAAAAAACCAAAACCTTGAAGAATTTGAAGATAAAAATACTAACCCGCAAGAAATTGATAATATAGGATACCTTTTTACAATAGTCCCTATTTTCGAAGTCTCAATTCATACAGCACAAAGTGAAATTCATATTCTACCGACGTTACTTTGGTGGGTAAGGGAGTTACTTTTTTTTTTTACCACCAAAAAATCGAATGCCGAGTAAACTGTAGTCGGGGAAGTGGCTTGGTAAGAGCATCAATGATTTGATCTGCAGAAGACAATGGAGAAATAAACAGCACATGTTTGAGAACTAACTGGCGAACAAATCGAGAATCAACTTCCACATTATGCGTGCGAGCCATAAACGCTGGATTAGTAGAGAAATACAAGACACCCACACATTATCAAACCAAATAGATGACCTAGCAGCTAGTTTTTGTTTCCTTGAGTTCCAAGTAAACAAGAAAGACACCAGTAGACCCGATCATCGGTCTTAGGGACGGATTCAGAGGAGTATAGAGTATGCCATAGCATATCCTTATTTCTAAAAGTTTCATAATATTGTAGAATTCTCTTATCTTTGATTTGATATCTTATTAGTCTAAAATCTGAATTCGTATGAAAAAGTTATAGTCATTTGAAATTCTGCTACATATTTGACATTTTTTTGTATTTTTAAAGGCTCATTTTTAACTTCAAATCTCTCCAATATTTACAATAATCTGATATCCAACAATTCGGTTGTTGAGAACATACTCTAAATTATATTTCTGACTTTGCCTTGTTTGTACTCTTATGCATCCGTAAAAGTAGCCGGCCGAGGCTGACAAATCTTCTTTCCTGTAACAAAAGAGGATTCAAAAAGAAGAACATCAATAAATTTTAGGAAGCAAATCAAAATTGGATGGATGCATGCAAAAATAGCTTGAAGCTATAATTTTAATAGACATCACATTACTCATTAAACACTAGTATTAAAATGGCAATAATATCTCAACCACACCGAGGAACAGTTAAGCAGAACAACTTACCCAAGCCTTCCAGTTTCTCTCCATTTGTTTTTTTTTCTTCCCGAAATTGGATACTTATCATGATTAAAGTTTGATATTTTTCAGGCATATATGTTTCATACTATACTAATTAATATGCAGAAATACTTATCATGACAGTGTATTGACAATAAACAGGATAAAACATCTTGAAAATACAACTAAAAAGAACGCATAACTCAAGCATTCAGTACCCGAAAATTCGGATACTATTTGAAGGAATTGGAATACCTTGATTTGTCCTCTCCTCGGTGGTGGTCGCCGTGTGGCCTGTATCTCTTTGAATTTGGAAGCACACATATGCTCGGTTGCTTCATTTTCCCAATACAAACCACGGAACCAGTTTTCAGATCCTCCAATCTCTTCCAAAGGACTCATCTTTGCAATGGTGAAATCAAATGGGAGCTTCTTTAGACTCAGGCACCTTTGGACCCTGATCTTCTCAAGGCAGGGGAAGGGCAAGGCATGTGGGAAGATGGTCCTCAGCTCTGGGAGATTCTCTAACCTCACAGAGGTCAGAGATGAGAAAACGTTGATGCAACTTATATTTTCAGTACTAATGTCTTCATCAACTCCATAATTGTCCCCTATTACTGCTTCCATTGAAACACACGACCGTATTTCAAGAGTTGCAAGGTTTGGAGCATAAACAAGACAAGTCACATTCAGTAACCCTTCACAGTAACCACATCATGTAATCTGTAAAAGGAATCATAGCAGCTTGAACTTAGTATCTTGATTCTCTCCTCTCTTGTCACCTCTATCTTCAATTCTTGTAACTCCGAACAATGCAAAATGTCAAGAGTATACATTCCTACCATTCTTCGGGAGATGCTGAACGATGACATATTCTGACACCACTTGAGAGTTAGGCTTCTTATACAGCTCTCTAGCTTGCGAGAGTTCATTAAAAATGTAGCACTAGAGCCATGGCATAGAGAGAGATCTACATACTCCAAGCATTCCAAGCACACTAACCCTTCCAGCAATTCTCTTTCCACCACTGCTGATCTTGCCTTTAGATCGGATTCAGTATCCATACGAAACACTTGCAATGATGAAAGGCTAGATATCACTTCTTTTGGAGCTCCTCTGCAGTTCACCATCAAATAGGTCAAACTCTTCATGTGTTCAATCTCTGCCGGTAACTCTGCAAGAGTCTTGGACAGATTAAGATATTGCAAGTTGGATAAACTTCCCACTGATGCTGGTAACTTTTGTAACCCACCATTTCTTGACACATCAAGAACCCTTAAAGCCTCTGTAGATTCGAATAACTTCTTTGGAAACTCTTTCAGCCGTGTGCCATGAACCAGCAAAGTGACCAGATTGGGACATTTAGGCACCTTATCAGCAAGATCTGTGCCTCCATAGTTCCACAATGATATCCTCTCTGCATCTCTCCATTTAGCAATCCCATGTGCTTCATTAGCCCACTTACCACCAATTTGTACCAGAATGTTGTCTTTCTTGGCACCTTGTTCATCAGCCAGCCACAAAGCCATGTCTCGGATCAAATCATGCATCTTCACACTTGCTGTATCTTTACCATGCTCCAACAAACATGCGCGCTTCAAAGTCCCAACCAGGCATTCTCCTTGGTTAAAAGCATGATCCACGCCGTTCCTTTTGTCCAAGAATCCTTCTCCAAACCAGAGATGAATGAGCTGACTATTCGAAATATTGTGATCTTCCGGAAATATGGCGCAATATAGGAAACATTTTCTCAGTGTTTCATTTGGCAAGTGATCGTAGCTAAACTTCAGTTTATAGAACACTTCATCTTCAATGCCTGGAAATTCTGCAGGATATGCCCTTAGCTGATCTATTGCGAACTCCCACTCCCTTGGACTGTCAACACCAGCCATTGCTCTCCCTGTACTAATCAGAGCTAGCGGTATACCATGGCACTCCTCAGCAACACCCTTTGCAAGCCTAGGTATGTCAAAATGCGATTTCAAGGTGTTTTCACCTACTTTGGAAAGAAACAAACTCAGGGCCTGGTCCTGTGGCAAACCATCCACTTTAGTCAACTTGTCAGCATGCATGCCTCTACATACTTGCTCTGATCGACTAGTAAGTACTACCTTGCATGTATTATGACCCTTCCTAGGATTAGGAACTCCAATCTTGGAGAATTCGAGGTTGTCCCACAAGTCATCCAGCAAACAACACGAGTTTTTTCTTCTGAAGAAGTTGAGATATTAGTCCAGCTCTCTCGTATTCTTCACTTTTCTGGTTCCATTCTTCGTCAATGACTCCTAACTTCTTTCGAACTTGATCTTGAATCTTTCCCAAGTTCAATGGTCTGGACACTGTGACCTAAATGACCACATCAAATTCATGGTTCATATCTAGAAAATGGTTACTGATCTTTTTCAGAATGCTAGTCTTTCCAACTCCTCCAATCCCATATAACCCTATAATTCTCACAGTATTGTCTCCAATCCACCTCCATACCTCCTCAAACTTGGCTTCCAATCCCACCGTCTCCTCCAAGCACATCTTATCCACCTTATAAGTAGGTGTTAACTCGTAAGAAACCACTTCAAAACATCCTCTTCCTATCAGTCCCCTCACATCATTTAGCTTTCTGATCACTTCCTCATCCAGCTCATAGCTCAAACAACGGTTCTTGAGGCAGTGACTTCCTAAGGCATTGCTCTGTACTTCTTCGCTACCCCTTTGCAGAATTCTCATCATTTCACCACTCATAACTTGTTCATTTTGCAGCCAACCCCTTACCTGTTCTGTCTGTTTCATATTCTTTTTCTCATCATCATCGACCCTGCGCTTCACATCATGACAAAGGGCGCTCAATTCTCTCATTGCAGTGTTCAAGGCATCAAGGTTGTTCTTAAGATTGTGAATGTGATATGCATGCTTGGAATCAAAGCCATCAATCTCCTCAAAGCACATCTTATCTACAAGTAACTTATAAGTGACATCATGGATTTCACCTCTCTCATTCGCAAGTTGTCTAACTTGGTCGAGCTTCACCAGTATTTTCTTTCCCAGCTTGTATCTCGACCAACAATTTATGGCACACCGAATTCCCAAGCATTTTGTCTGAATTTCTACATTACCCTTTCGAAGAATTTCATCAACTTCTCCTTTCATAGCATCAACTCTTTGCATCCAACTACTTATTTGATTTGTTCGACTCATATGCCGTCCCTCATCAACTTCAACAATATGAATTACATCTTCAAGAATGCTATCGAGTTTACCCATCTCATTCGTCAAGGTTTTGAGGTTGTCTTCAAAATGGCGGATGTAACGGGCATGCTTGCCAGAGCAATCCCACAAGCAAGGGACAATGCTTAATATATTTTCCATGCCTTTCAACAATGAAATCATAGACCAAATTAAGTTTATAGTTCAAAAAAATGTGAATCTACAATTCAAAATACAGAGAAAGTTTCAGAGTTCAATCAAGGCATAATATCTGTAAAATCGTATAAGAGCATACTTTGACATTTTATATCTATAGATTGAAACCAAATAGCTAATCAAATAAACAAAACTGAACCATCAGCGCACTCCCCTTTCCTTGCTGTACTATTTTTACATGCAATCTTACCTAATTAATAGCCTTAGAAAAGAGTACAATGAATATATAAATGTATAATGCTCATGAAATGAATTTAATTTTTCCGGGAAACAAATTCATACTCACCGGAAAAAATGAGATCGGAGAAGGCACAGTACTGCGTACAAATGTGAAACTCCCCCGATGAAGAAGCTGAGCAAAAGATGAAATCTTGAAGATGGAAGAGAACAGAAAGCAGGTCCATAATGGTAAAGATGGACTTGACTGGAAAAAGAAGATAGGAATATTTCTTTAACATATTCAAATGCAAAAAGATTGCATTGCTTACAGGTATCGTTTAGTAACGAGAATATCCTAAACTTGGTAATGATATTTCATTAAACTCGCTTACAGGTTTGGGAATAGTTTAGGGTTAGGTGTAGTTTAAGACTTCAGGGTTATGGGCAGTTTAAGGATTTTCTTAAAAAAAATAAATCCCATGTGTATGGCACATGATTAATAATAGCATTTTTAATATAATATTCAATAATTTATATTTATTTTAGCAGAATGTAATTTTTTTTTGATCTTGTACCATTCAGAAGGCCTTTCATAACACATTTTTTATCGTATAATTTTCCGTTAGTGGTCAGTTCATGGAGTACATTTGGATAATTAGTATGTGAACTCTTCTCCTGAAGCTTCTCAGATTTAAACAGCCACAAAAAGACAATATCATATGCACACCCTAATTAGAACAGTACACCAAATGGGGGTTCGAATTTAAACTTACGGCTTGCTTTTGATTGAAGGTGCCTGCTAGTTGTTCCTTACGGCAGTGGTGGATCATGTCAATTACATAATTCAAAGTCGTGATGTTATAGGGCGTTGGGTTGTAGTCCGCACCAGAAATATACAACTGAACTTCGGATGCTAGCATATGATTGCCCCGTTAATTCGTTAGATGAAACCATGAGAATTGGCACCTAAACCATTATGGGAAGCCTTCGACATTTATGTGTTGTCATGATCGGGATATATAAACAGTAGTTTCTCTGATGACTCAACGTTGATGATATATCTTGTATAATGGAAGTGGGCGAGACACGTGATTTTTCCGAGCATGCTGAAATTCTTGATTGCATGCATTAATGATAGTGAAAGAACTGTCCAACTGCTTAGAAAGGCTAATTCATACGTGATAAGTATGGAATCTTAACAACCAGATTCGAAGCAGTTGCATCATGCGACATGTAGAAATAGAATTGCTTGAAGCCATCAATTTGTTCAATGATTCACCGTCATGGATAAACCGACTAATGAAATGTCGCCTTTAACACAACTACCAGACCTTCACCATAGCTCCATTCATGAATTCATTGAAATGATGTCCACGGACGTCGAATTCCGCAATTGCCATTTGTATAGACAACTCAAGCGTGACTTAGTTGTACACATAGGGAACATTTTAATGACGATTAAAATTATGTCTTATATGTTATTGTTCAACTAATGTAATATGTTCCGTTTATTTAATGTCTTTCCCTTCCTTAATGTGTTTGTTCACTTTGTAAAGATTCTAATTACCAAGTAACCAATATTGAAAAATATAACTGTCGAACATATTAGGCACCCTCCAACGGCTATTATCCTTGTTGTTCAGACAAACCTAACAATAAGGATAACCTCCAATGGCAATGGCTAGTTCGTGAACCTCACCCCTCCCACCTTTATATATAAGAGCTCCACATGAGGTTTTAATTGATCTTCTTCTTCTCCTCTAAAATCATGTCTTATGACGATTTATCTCGATCGATTAGGCAAGCCCATCTCCTCCTCCCTACATGTACCCTGAAAAAGAAATGCCAGATTCTTCACTTCAAGAAGAAGAGCCTCCATTTCGTGAATGAAAAATACCATTATAACACTCATCTTCAAGGCCTAGCGATAACTAGTATAAGTGATCGCTCCCTCCTTCGTACACACACCCTGGAAAAGAAATGTCAGACCCTCCAAATGAAGAAGAAGAAACTCCGGTTCAAGACGAAGCGAAAGAACAAGATAAAGATGCCTATTACACAAATGAAGAAGATGTTGGAGGAGAAGACGGTCTAATGAAGATGATATATAGTTTCTAAATTTTCGTTTTCACCATTTTGTTTCATTAAGTTCAAATATTTAGACAAGACAAAGCCACCATTTTCAAATATAGTTGTTTTTGGGTTATTTCATGAATTAATTAGACAGATTCATGAATTTTAACTCTGCTATCATTTCTCGATGTGAAATGCATGCGTCTTCATGTTTTCTTTCATCTGTCTAACAGAATTAAGAGACCTCAATATGTTAATTTAAACTCACTTCCACCATTCAACCTCTTAAGATGGTTGGAGATGCTCAGAATTAGCTTTACTCATTTTTTTTTTTGGTTCTTTCTTTTGAAACTAATAAATTGCATCTAAGTAGGTTTGAACCGTGGTCGTTGAAGATTAAAACACAACTTTTTATTTATTGATAATTTTACTATAAAAGAGAATTTTTTCTATCACAATTTTTATTAGTATAACTTTCGCTTACGTAAAAAGAAGCACATATCGTCGTTGAGACTCAAACTTTAATCATAAAGATCAAAGTTTAAGTGTCTTCACCATTATACTAACCAGCTTTAGTGATGTAAAACTTACATCTTCTTACTATAAAATCTACATAAAAGTAATGCATTGGATTAGAGTTGCCCCGAGTTATTAAGCTTACTTTATACTTCAGCCGACTTTAATCACGGACATCATCTGTGATCAGCCTTCTTTCATCTCCGACTTGGCTTTTATAGCATCCTCATTTTCATGAAACACCGTAGTAAACCAGTTTATAGTTTGGTTGTTTTCTGTTTTTTTTAATAATAGAGCAACAAGTGATAAGATATAGCAACTGGTGAAAAAAATAGTATATATGGTCAAGAATTATAAATGATGATCGGAATAGAATATTTTTTTTATTGGGCAACGTCTGTTTCAAAGCAGAATCAATCAGGTACATTGTAAGTTCTCCTAAAATATATATAACCAATATGGTTAATAATTAGAATCAAATATAGAATTAAACAAAATACAATCTGACCTGATTGAACCAAAAACAATAAATCTCCCTCATGTTCAGGTACAGAGTATTTCGATATTCTTATTCATTGTCCTAGGTTATATTAGGCATTTTTGGATTTTGATTCCATTATGTCATCATGACATGATTCCTTACCTTAATTCCCCAAAAAAAAGTAATTATCCACATTAATTAACTCTAATGCCTCCAACACTATAAATCCTCTCCTCACCCAATACCAACATCATCAGTCAACTCGATCATACTCTAAATATTCTTGTGTTAATTGGCACTGCAAATCGATAGAAAATGGATACCAAATGCAGAGTGGCGATAGTGTTTTTGGTTATGGTGGCGGCGCTCGTAGGGAACTCCTCGGCCGGGCCTATATCTGATTTGGCGTGCGAGATTGCCTGCGTGGCCACCTGTATCAAGGAAAGCCTGCCATTCCCTGGTTGCCTTGTGGACTGCAAAGCCAAGTGCACCTGAGACACTCCTCCGCCCGTCGCCACCGCCCAGAAGAGGCTGTTTGTTTCTGGGAACTGATGGAGTATCTTAATTTAATTATTAATGAATAAATTCCTAGTTCGAGTGAGTATGGTATGTGTCACGGGTCGCATATTTGGACCCTCAATAAGGCGGATCG
>JAYMSW010000144.1:0-29470 GCA_036897725.1 Erodium texanum
GTGACCAAGAGTCTGAACTGTTATGCTTGAGGCTGTTGTTTCACGCGATCTTTGAATATGACATTGCTACTTCGGTACTACGGGTGCAAAAAACAACATCAACGTGCTCAATAATTCGACGTTGTTTGTTGATGCCATCGAGGGCGAGCAACCTACTGTTGAGTATGAAGTAAACGATTCGACTTACATCCATCCATATTATTTGGTTGATGGCATTTAAACGTAATGGAGTCGGTTTGCCAAAACGATCCCTCGACCACAGAAGGAAGAAATTCTCTCCAACGCATGACAAAGAAACTCACTCGGTCCTCGGGACGGGAACAACAAAAAACAAGATGGATATTGGGGGGAAGTTGCCAGATAGTACATTACGTCACCGACGATGGTCTCCGTCTAGAGTAGTGCAAGGACCATTGGACTAAGATGCAAGCCTGATTGAACGAGTTCAACAGTATCTGTCACCACAATAAGAACATGCACCGGAGTGGGGCATCGGACAAAATTATGGAGGCAACCGAACAGGAATACTTGGACAAGAACAACAAGTCGTTCACGTTGAAGCAAGTTTGGCTCCGAGTACGGATGCACCCAAAAATGGAACAACTAAACAGTGTCCTTCTCCTCGAGCAAATGCTCAAAGACGGGCACAGACGAGTTGTACTCTACCTCGCAGTTGGACAACCCAAGCGATCCAATCGACCTCGCCGCTGAATTTGCAGAACCCCCGTCGACTGTCCAACCCTGTGGGCAGAAAGCTTCCAAGAAGGGCAAGGGGAAGCGGAAGACCAGTGACCCCAGGTTGGTGTGTACTAATGAGGGGGTATGGTCTCTCGAAAAGGACTACATGGACATGCTGCTCCTCGTCGAAGACCGAAGAAATGAGCAGGAACGGATGTGTCGGGAACGTATGGCCGTGCTGGCAGCCCAACATGAAAGAATTCTTGCCCATACCACGATGATCAAGTAGTTTGAAATCATCAACAAGATCGAAGAGTTGCAAAAGATCGACACATCCAACTTCAAAGAGGAGCAACTGATTAACCATATCATGCTAATCAATCAGTACGAGTCCCTGTTACCCTCTCTTCCCCAAAAGAGTAAGGTATATTTTTCAACCCAACTTATTTTTTTTTAGTTTAAAAAAAAAAAAATAGTAACAATGCTCGGTCGATACTACATCATTCTTGTTCGTAATGCCAACTTCACATCCTGACCCTATTTCAGCCTATGAGGTATCGCCGGCACCGCAACTGCACTATAGCTGCTTTAGCGTTGTCGGAGGACTCCATTTCCCTTCTCAATCCTCCAATCTTTACTGTTTCTCATCTCCGTTCACACTTGTTACAACTAGTTAATAATAATAAACTCTACTTAGTAGGGATCTGAAATAGGTCATTGCGTGGTCAAAGCCATCTCTTGCGTAAAATCGGTAGCTGGTTTCTGACAAAACAAAGAGCTGACCAATCTCTATCTTTTTCCTCTAAACAAAACAGAGTTACAGAGACGATTAGTAAAAACAAGCACAGATCATCACAACAACACAAACATAAATTTTTAAAAAAAGGATTGTCGTTTTCATTTCACTAGCCTCCGTACCCTGAACATGTTGTCACTGTCCACGCATTTATGTTTCTCTCTCTCTTCCTCACTGTCACATATCTGTGAGAATCCGCCATTAATGCACTTTCCCCTCTCTCTTACCTCTTCTGTGCAAGTTTAAAACCTCAGCACAGAAACCCCACAACACTCCCCATATCATATCAATTCAATGCAGATGGCACAGCCTCGGCTTGACTTGAAGCCCCCCCTCTTGTCCTTTTACGCAATCAATAATAGAGTTCTTCAGCTTTTGATCTCGACGTGAACTAACAGGACAAGAAATTAAAAAAAAAAACAGAGTCAAAACAGAGCATTTAAAGCTCCTTCCCTCTGTTTCCTTATTCGAATCACAGGTCTTGTCACACATTTACACTTCTTCTCTTTCTCTCTTATCTCACAAACACAATTGTTGGGCCTTCTTTGATTTTTTCTTTTCTTTTCTTTTAAGTCGTGTCTTGACTCTTGAGTGCTTTTATTGCAAGTGAAGTGCAGAGAGATGGGTCATTGATAAATAAATTTTAGTACCTGGTCATTGGGTGTGGGAAAGAGAGATTATGGGGAGGAGTCCATGCTGTGACAAGAAGGGTCTCAAGAAAGGGCCTTGGACACCTGAGGAAGATGAGCTTCTTGTTCATTACATCAACAGGAATGGCCATGGAAGCTGGCGATCTCTTCCCAAACTTGCAGGTTCTTCTTTTTTTCTTTTTTCTTTTACTGTTCTTGCTTCTGTACACGGAAAAATCTCTATTGGGTTTTTTGTTTTCAGCTCAAAGGAATGAGCTTTTTCACTTTTCAGCAACTGGGTTTGGATTGTGATGGTTTTGGAGGATTTTATGTTCATTTTTCTCAAATGGGTCGATGGATTTTACTGAGAAAACCCTGGAATATGTTCTAGTGCAGATTTTTTTTTGAGTTCAGTCCATGAAAGTTTGGAACTTTGGCTCTTATTCGTGAAGCTGAGAGAATTTGATGTCTTTTTTATGTTGTTTTTGTTTCAAATGTAGACAAGTTTGCAACTTTAGCTTAATGCTTGTGCCATTTATGTATGCACATCTCATTTACTTACAGCAACTAACATCTAGTGCATTTCAGGGTTCTTGTTTTCTTGTAACAATCTGAAGCATGTGACTTGTAGTGATGCATTTAATAGACTTCCTTCTTGAACTAGCCTAGTTATTGTTCATAATAAGACCATTTATTGCCACAAACATGTTATGGTTTTTATGTTTCATGTGCCTAAGAAATTGTTGACAAGTTGAGTTTCTTCTTGTCTGTTTCTTGATTAGGCCTTCTTCGCTGTGGGAAGAGTTGCCGGCTCAGATGGACCAACTATCTCCGCCCGGACATAAAGCGCGGCCCCTTCACTGCTGAGGAGGAGAAGCTTGTTCTGCAGCTTCATGGCATTCTCGGAAACAGGTACTATGTTGTTAATGAAAGAGCTTCGAAACATAGGTTAGCAAGTGAACAATGAGCTGGTCTTTCCATTAAGAAGTTATTTCAGTTAAACTGGTTATATCAACTCAACCAATCCAAAACTGAAAATTTTAAAAAAAAATCGATGGGTATTCGGTCGTTTTTCTTAACGAAAACCCGACCGAAAAAACTCGAGAACCGACCACAGACTTAAGTTGGGACTAAATTTTGGAATTTTGAGTTACACCCATTTCTTTTGAGCTCAACCTGTTACTTTTAAGTTACAAGACCATTTTCTAATGAACCCCAATCCTGCATCCCTAATTTACTTAGTTTAGAACTTATTTCATTTGTATTGCTTGTGTGCTTTTTTCTTAAGTACCCCAAACCGGTCTTACTTACCTAAGTTGTTTAGAACTTGATTTGTATTGCACATTTGTTCATAATATTTGGAGAAAAGAAAAACAGACGGTTTTTGTCTGAAAATCGAACTCCAAATTTTAGAATAATAAAAAACCTACCAAACGGATATTATGAACTTGGTGATTGATAGACTGATCATTTCTCTTTCACATGCTCTTGCACTTGATTAGGTTAGACATAATTATCTAGCTGGTTTACACAAGTGCAATATGTGAATTATTCATAGGTGGGCTGCGATTGCGGCCCAATTACCAGGAAGGACAGACAACGAGATAAAGAACCTATGGAACACCCACCTGAAGAAGCGGCTCATCGGCATGGGCCTGAACCCACAAACACACGAGCCCTTACCCTCTCAGCCCATAGCACCAGCCACTCCTCTCACCCGCCACATGACTCAGTGGGAGAGCGCTAGGCTTGAGGCCGAGGCTAGGCTCTCCAAAGAGTCACTCCTCTTCAATCCACCTCATGACCCTGAGAAAACCACTTCAGATGCCCCTGACTATTTCCTACGCATCTGGAACTCTGAAGTCGGAGACTCCTTCAGGAAGATCAAGATCAACGGAGTCAAATCTGAGGCATGTGAAAGTGAAAGCCCTGTCTCTCAGGTGTCCTCAACCAAATGTGGGTCAGTTTCAGTTTCAGCTTCAGCAAACTTAGCTGCTTCCTCTACCACTACAAGCATGAAGAATGACGATTTGGAGTGCAAGAGCTGCAAATCCTATACTGAGGCCTCGAGCTCAAACGAGTACGAGGATTCATCAGATATCACACTGCAGTTGCTGTTGGATTATCCCATGAACAATGACATGAACTTCTTGGAAGAGAACATGAGCATCATCAACACAAATCAGGTGTGCTTTCGTTAGTGTGTTTTTTCTGGCCACAGGGGATTGTTTTTTTTGGTTCATATCCATGGCTGAGAGGTTTTTTTTTTTGTTGCTTCTTGCTCTATATATCAGTTCTAAGACCAAAATTGTTTGGTTTGTAGAGAGAAGGCACATATATATTTATGTTTGAATGTTTAGGCTAAGCTAGCATGTATTATACAACTCTTGAACGATCTTGGTGACATTATTTGATCGCTACCCTTTATCTGTAATGCTCATTTTGGGAGATATGTTTTGGTTTCTGTCAAATGTGATCCATAATCTCCTTGTTTCTACTGATGATTGTGTCTGAATATTTGGTGGAATGATATATGTTCATGTTTGGTCTGTAATGCAATGATACTTTTATCATTTGGAGGAGACATTGTTGGCCAATTTTGGGTTTGGCTATTTAATGGGAAAACTACACTACCCCTCAATATACACCTTTCTAAGTACCTACGGTAATTTTCATCAATATCAGAAACTATAGTAAAGTTTCCATACTTTCTCTAACTTTACCAAATTATGTTTTTTTTTTTGTAGCAAAAAGACTGAAATGCTTCTAATCTTAAATTTTCAAATAATGTCATTTGGTTCATTACAGGGTTTGTTTTTCTAGTGATGAGCACGAGTTTTTCCCATGACTTGGACATACTCCATGAACGGTTTTCATTTTTTTCTATTTTATATTCAAAGGGCATTTATGGTATTTTAACAAAACTCGACAAGGTTTGAGAAAGTACGGAAAATGTACTAATAGTTTCCAATATAGTACCTGAGAAATGTATATTTGAAGGGTTAGTTAATGTAGTTTTCCCCGTATTTAATTGCTAATGCGATCAAACATTTCCAAACCTTTTTTCTCCTCCAACAATACAACTTGCTATTCCTATAAAGTACAACAATGGACATACATATGCTGATTTCCAACAATTCCACACACATAACACATCATCAAGAACAAACAAGAAAATAAATAAATATACAGATGAAAATTTAGAAACAAGAGGAGAAAAAGAAAACCCAAGAACAGTAAGGTCTTTGCTTCCACATTGGTAGGACAAGGATTTAACTATCAGAAGCAACCAAGGAGCTTCTTTGGAACTGTCTCGGTGGCCCGATGCTTGGCAGCTATCTCCTCCGCCTTGAGCATTTCTTCCCCGCGTTTGGCTGCAACCATTGCCCTCTTTTCTTCAGCTTGCTTGTGGATCAAAGCAACCTGGTTCTTCATTTTCTCTGCATATTCAGCCTTCTTCTTCTCCAGTTTTTCCTGCAGTTCTTGACAATGTTAATAGTGAATCTGCGTTGAACATAGTACAACTAAGTACCCTTTCCGAAATTTAATTGGATAATACAACAAGGTTACTACAATAGGGACTCACATGTTGACTCATAACAGGAGTAACATTTTCATGCACCATAACATGGAAATTTCAGACAAACTGAGTAACATAGAGCTGTTTACCTCAATTTTTTTCCAGTTTAGGGTTTAGGGTTCAGCAGAGCATATATGAGAATTAAGTAACAGAGAGCTGTTTACCTCAATTTTTTTCAGTTTAGCTTCGATATTTGCCTTCTTGGTGTTTTCCCATGTAGCAACAGCAGAGAGATTTTTCTGGGCCCTGATCAACAAGTTCAGCTACATAAGTTAGATTTCACTAATCAAATCCGTCTTTCTTCCATGTCAGAAGATTAAGTTGAAGAAACCAAGACTTACTTGTTTTCTGCTTTTGCCTTTTCACTGTCTTCCCAGGCTTTGATAAAAGCCGCCCTCTTATCCTTTTCAACCCCTGCTAGAGCAATATCTGACAAAACATAACAAGAGGTTCTAATTATCTTATCGGAATACATAAAACCTCAACAGCCTAAGTTTTAAGATTCCTACATCGTAAAGATGTGAGGTTTTAGGGGGGTCGGGCTTTAACATTCATTAAAATTGAATCTTCAAGAACATGCCCTTTTTTTTGGTTAATCTTTATAGCCAACTGATATCATTCGGGCATAGAGTATAGTAGTATCTTGATACATACCTCTGTCAAGTGACCCCTTTGAACTTTTCTTTGCTGGTGACTCTGGTGTCTCTGTTCAATATTAGGAAATTAATTAAATCATCATGAACATTATATTGATTTGCAGAAACTTAGCAACCAACACTTCTGGCTTAATGAATTATAATTTAAGGAGAAAGAAAAAAAGAGAGTAACACATTCAAGGAAGGTCACAAGTGGATGATAAAGCATAGGAGGTTTCAACTGTATCATACACAAACAAATCACACAAATTGTTCAGTCTAAATTTGAAGCATCTGGAACCTCAAGAAGTAAGTTAGAGTTCCTTATGATCCACTTATCACTATAGTTTGGGTTTCATATTCCATGATCTTCACAGTCTATGTTCAACAAAATACAACGATGGATTGATTCCAGCATTTATCCATATCCACTTTATTGACCCAGTTAATTTTTTTTCACAACTTCAATAAGGTTTCACATCCCATCTCCTTTCCCTTTCAAACACCATCCCTCTCAACACAATTGAGAATAACTTTAAAAAAATTTGTTTGAATTGACAGGAACAAACTCTTCTGCATAATTGTCCAAAAAATACACACAAACCGACATACGTGGCGTAGAATATTTATTTTTTTATGGGCAGAAAAGTAAACCACTCAAGATTTGCTTAAGCAGAAAAAATCTTAATTGTCCACAGAGTATCATTAGAGACAGAATCAATCATATGTATGATGCATTATCTGTAGCGAAATGATTGGTGGGAGCTTAACACACAATAATGTCCTTCAGACAGCTAATATAATCAGACCCACTTTAAAGTGAAATGATGCAATTGAGCACCTCTTTAAGGAATGATTTTATCTACAACTACAAGGAGCACTCCTCCAAAGAAAAGAACATCAAATTAAAATATAATCATGTAGGCCATGTCGATAGGCTGACCGCTTATAATTGTTCATAAATATTTTCTATATCAACAAATAAGTGTCCTCTCATCTCACATCTAATCCATAACTCAAGTCCATATTTAACATAATCATACATGTTTAGTTGATTAATTAAAATAGAAAACAAATACTTATTTTGGGAACTCTTGTTTAGCAACATATATAGGATGAAAATGTTCCAAAATGTAACTAAGTTGATACATTTTGCTCCAATATTAAGTTAAGCACCTGCAAAATAGCGATTGTAGAATAGAATTTCCCAAACTGGCTTTACTTTCTTCAGATTTAGCCATCCAAAAACCAGTTCTAATTGAAAAATAAAAGCGTTCATAATTTGTTTTCTCTAAAACGAAGAGCAAATTTAGAACTCATGTAGTGCAAGATTATTTCCTCGATTTTCATGGAAACCAAACAGTATAACAAAACTCTAACAACTTCAATTTCCATGAACCATCCAAAAACCAATTCTGATTGAGAACTAAAAGCGTTCATAATTTGTTTTCTCTAAAATGAAAAGCAAATTCAGAACTCATGTAGTGCAAGATTATTTTCTTTTCCTGGCAAGCAAACAGTATAACAAAACTCTAACAACTTCAATTTCCATGAAAACGTTCCAATTCTATTCACAAAAAGAAAATTTAAAATTCACTGCTCATACAATTTACAGAGAGCGATGAGCTTACTCTCGATCACTGCAAGAGCTTTGGTGTCATCGGCTTTGGCTTCAGGAGCTGGAGCTGCCGGAACGACGTCGCTTTTGTCCAAGACCGGCGCTTCGGATTCAACCACCACCTTGGGCTTCTCGTCTGCCATTTTCGCTTTGATTGCTCTGACTTTGTAATTGCTATTTCGCAATGTAGCTCACGAACTGGGCCATTTTTATACCACCTGTCCATGTTTTATCCTCTACGAGCGGGTCTATTTCGAAACCTGTGGGCCTTCGATCTGGACCCACGAGTAGGTATTACTTGTGATCCGACGGTTGATGATATTCATTGGGCTATGTCTAATTGTCTACTTAGTATATGCCGACAGTTAAAACGGGTGTTAAAGGAAGATAGTTGGGCCGTGGGCCCATTTGAGTCCGCTTTTGACGCTTTGAGAAAACAGTTTGGTTAGGCTGTGGTTCCCATCACCACACAACGCATTACGCGTCTTGGACGCGTGTGTTTGCTTTTTCCACTCAAACAGCGTTGCATGAGTGTGTATAATCTTTCAAAAGATATTTAGAGAACCACATTAAAGAATAAACTAATTTATAATTTTGTTTTTTTGAATGTGATTTTTCAAATTATTGATTAAATTACGTTTTAAGTGGATCACTTTAAATCTTTATTAAAGGAGGTGAGGTTTCATCTTCCATCTTTCTTTTTGAAAGAGTTACTATCATGGTACGTGGTATCAATTATTTTTTAACCTTTCATTCTCTAAACTTTGAGCAAATTAACAATATCAATTTTTAAATGTAAATGTTACATACATTTAAAGGTTATTCTAGCATATTTAATTATTTTTATGCGAGTTCATTTCAATGTTGGCATTTAAGTTTAAGTGATGCACAACATATTCTATATGTATAATTATTTAAATATAAATTCATTTAAATTTTATGTTTGTTTATATTTAAAATGATCAATATAATTGTGCAAGTTAGTACATGAAACATGTAACTCTAATTGTTCCTAGTTGTTTGGTAAGATGCTCGTCGAATTTCTACAAATCAACCGACAATCATCGATTTTTAGTGTAGTTATTTGTCGATTCTTGTCATTTCAATTCATTAACGATTGAAATGGTAAGTAAGATTTAGAAGTTATCAACATATCGTCATTATAACCAATAATATTGTAATATATGACAAATTTTCTTTAAAAAAATAATCAAAACATCGGATCTCGTAGCTAGAGCACCATGATAGTTGTTTTGGGGGTCATTAATCGTCCTTTGTCGACAAAAAAAAAAACACTGGAAAGAGTGGAAGAAGGATATAAACTAACAAAATTAATGTAAAGTTTGGATTAAATATTTGTTAAAAAAGTATAAAGTTTGAATTTCTTTACCATAAAAGATTCGTCTGTAAAGAGCTAGAAACAAACACACACGCGCCGGAGAGGGCGTGTAGGGCTTGACAATGAAGCAATGCAAAGGATAGGGAGTGTTGCAATGAAGAAGCATGTGGAGTTGGGGTTGAAGAGAAGGTGTGCGCTGCAGTCAAATACAGTAGAGATTTGCTGGTGACCAACTGGAAACAACACCATATATGATGATGCTTTATTAGCATTTATTCGAGCTGGCCCTCATTTATTGTTTATTTGTTTTTATTGCTTTATCCATTCAAGGTATCACCAATGCTTTCCTTTATTTTCTTGTAAAAGATATTCTTTTCAGAATAATAATAAAAAAAACCCAAATGAAGGCATCTTCATACTTTTACTTCCTGTGGGCACATAAACCAGATTTATTTGGATTAATGGGAAGAGATTTATTTTATCGTGTAAACTGTGTAGAAATCGGTTACTAAATCTCTCGTTCGAGTTACCATTTACTTGGTAGAAGATGTTTTAATATGTCTGAAACTTACCTCAAAAAAAAAATGCCGAAACAAATTTGTCTGAAGGTTATAACAAGATTTTTGTTCTTCAAAACGATTACCATTGCGTAAGTGTTGAATTCATTATATTACTTGTTTGTTGTTATTGCTGGAATTAGTTTTGTTCATTTCTCTTTAGTTGATGTCTCAATTTTGGATAATATCTTGATTTGGTTGATATAATATAACAAGCTTTCCCTGAAAAACTTTAGTGGCGATGGAGCTTCCATAATTCACAATCCATGAATTTACAAGTCTTCAGTTGAATTGTTGTTATAATGAGTGTGGGTCAAATAGTCCCACATCGTTTAGCAACGGAAGTGAAAGCCAGAAGGTTTGTATAAAAACAGAGGGGTGAAACAGTAGAACTCACTTACCTGGACGGGGTTAGTGGGCGATCAAAAAGGTCCACAGCCTAGGCTAGTGACCTCCATTGCACTGTACGGAGGGGTGCTAGCTCTAAGGTCTGCCCAAGTGGCAGCTCCTACGTCATAATTTGTGCTGGATGGGGCCTGCGTCCGCGCGCCCCTGCCCCAATTCCTAGTTTAAGTACGTGCGGCCCAGTTAAATAATTATTGGGCTTGTTAGCCATCTTTGTTCTTGTCGATATAATTAAAGCTGAAAATGAATTTTAGTGCGGGGACTCTGTCGACCCATTTTATCATATATATTACACACTTATTTAGAATCCATGTTTTTTTTATTTCCCGGAATAATTCAGAATAAATAAATATCTAAAGGAAGGCTTTTCAATAGGCTGCCTAAAATTCAATCGTTATGATATCGTTAAAATAAACATGAAATATTCAAAATATAATTATGAGATTTTCAGAATATAGTTTAAGGACGGGCGTGTGTCTTTTGCAAACTCCCTTGTCTCCGGTCATCAAGGATGAGCATGTGAACGGTGTGTGTGGACTTTTCCGATGTACGAACGGATCTGTGTATGAGATTTTCAAAATATAATTATTATTTTTTTAAAAAGGGTCGATTATTACTGAAAAAGAACCGTTGCAACGACTCTTTTCTTAGTGAAAATGTAAATGTATGGATTGATCTTTTTCAAATTACAATACATGAGTATATATACATTTAGATGATGAATGAATGTAGAAGAAGATATATAGAGTTTGTGAGCTATAGATCTATTGTCAAGGAGGACGATCGTTAAGGAAGGCCTTAACGCGACAATGAAGACGATATTGTGGACGGTGTTGTATTGTTCTTCTTAACACCTAGTCACATGTTGCCGTGCTCTTAGTCCGTTCGTTTCCTTGGCACCTGTAGTCAATGCTACAATGAGAGCGGACAAAAATTCTACGACACGAATTTTGTTTATCACAACCTTGGAGTCAGCAGAATAAACCAATTCTCTTGCACTTTTGTAACTTTGGCCTTGCTCTAACTTGTTTATTGTCATTGCTCTAAAGAATCGGTTTTACTCATTATAAAAATCTTTAGAAAGTACTGTAAAGTTTGAAAACCTATTATTTCACAATTGTAACATTGTAACTAGGGGTGCTCAAATTGCACGGGTGCTAGCATCGAAACCGACACTAGCAGTGAACGAACGAATCTTGCCAGTCCGAAGCTCGGTTGTGGACTCTCATACCCACGATTATGGGTTTGGACTGAATTAATAAGTTAAAGTTAAGGGTTAATAGCCTTACTAAAATTCTGTAAAGCCAATATAAATACAAAAGCCCAACTAAAATTATTTAGAATATTATATATACATATATTAAATGGAGAGAGACCGGGTTTGCATTTGTTTCGTTAAGGTCCACTCGACCAGCTTTGGTTTGAGTTTGAAAATTTTGATCAATTAGGAAGACTCAATTAAAGAATAATTATGGGATATTTACAACGCAACAAAGGGAGGCAATTTCTTAGTATAGTCAAAAATGGAACACACTCACTTGTTGCAACAGGTAATGATAAGTTAATGAAAAGCAAAAAGAAATCAGATACTTGTTTGTGATCAAATGCCATTCTTCTTTACAATTTTGTCATTTCTGTATATCTCCAATAAACTCGGAACTTGCTGTAGATGGCACATGACATACTTGTTCAAGAACCAAATAAATAAATAAAAAGCAAATAGCACGAACCCAATTCTGCAGCGGGCCTCTGGACCATGCGGTCGTCCTTGGCGACCAAAGAATCTATTCTATAGCAATGGCTAGAGCGGGCAATACCGTCAGGATCGATAGACACTAGGACCAAGTTTTCTACCGGAAACAGATTGATACTTCTGATATGACGTCCTAGGAACGTAAAGAGCATCACAATGAGGTAGCCTTGGTTTTTGAAGCTCTAGCAAAGTTTTGAGGTTAATTTCATTTTTTTTCTTTTCTTTTATGGAGTACTGTTTTTTTAATGTACTATTTTCAATGTCTTTCTTTTTAATCCAATGAATTTTCATTTCAATAATTTTAGTTTAGTTGTGGATCAATATTCATTTTAAATTTCTATACATTAATCTCTGTTTAAAAATCGGAAAAATAAAATTATTGTCAAAAATAATAAAATTAACAGCCATAAAACGCTGCCACTGTGGATTGGGTTGCGTTCTTTTTTTGAAATAACAGACATAACCACCTCAGACACTACCATCAGATACACCACTACGGATGCTCTGATAGCTCTATTTAATATCAACTCACTTAAGACTTTTATGTAAGAAAAAAATGAATCTCTAGTCATGTAAATCAACATGCAATGTGTTGAGCCTCGTTGATATTTGAGGAACTACATAGTAACACTTGTCATAAAGAAAAGGGAGAGAGTAGACAGAATATAGTGGCATAGAAGACATTCAAATACAATAAAAATTAACAAGCATAGAGCTTTGGACAAAAAAAACAATTACAGTGAGCTTTACAAATATAATAATTCCACACAATCAACTCATCACCATAAGGAGCAAATTAACAAACAAACCAAAAAGGAAACTATCCCACATCAATAATATTGAAGGTGGCAAGTGTTTCGATCCATGTCTTTTATCGCGATAATGATAATGATAACGATAACAATAATAATAAGTCGTTTAAAGAGCTCGTGATTTTACGATATCTATGCTCATTTCGCTGGGATCGGTAGCTTGCAACTCGACTTGAATCCCATCCAATTCTCTCTTGAACCTGTCCTTAGAGCTTGCATACACCATCTTGCTCCTCACCTTTGATGTGTCAGGTGCCCTGTATCCACATTTAGCAACCAAAGCAGCATTGTCACATTAATTCTAACATAGTAACGTGTGTGTATAATATGTACGTATATTATTCGATCACCATGCAACGAAAAAGATCTTGCTTTTCTGGCAATGCTCCTCGGTAGTGAAATCGAAGTCATAAACAGCGTAACGACACTCATCCACGGGCAAAGAGGCGGTGAAGTCGTCGTAGGAGTCGCCGGGCTTTCCTAGCTTCTCCACGGTCACCTGCTGGATATTTTCATCAATTTTGAAGATGATGAAGCGAAAGTTCCTCTTTGATTTTAGTTCCAAGAATTTCAGCTTGCACTCGTCGTGCACGGCCATTCCAGATGCCGAATTCGCCTAATAACACATCAGAGGTATAATCATCATCAACTGCTAATAATATTAACCAGTTTTCTACATATCTTTGCATGCGTCAACAACATTATATATGCATGTAGCATTAGGGCAACTCCAACGCGGAGTCTATACTGGCTCCGTCACATAAGCCCAAGTGGGGTCAGGGTTAGGGTTTGACACCGGTGTCATCATAAATCAAGAATAACGCAACAACGTTTTATTACCGGTGCCAACAGTGTATTTAATATTGTTTAATTAATAAAAAATTAAAAAAATTAAAAAAGGAGGGAGAGAGAGGGGAGAAAAGAGGGGAGATGGGTTAGCTATCCTGGTTTGTATGCGCTAGCATTGGCTCCCTGTGGAGCGCTGGTGTTAGCCCAACAACAATGCCAACCGCTACTATTGCATCGGATAGCGCCCTTCATTAATGTCTTGTTAGCCTTGCCCTTAATTATTAAGAATATACATGTAATCATATATGATGATGATAAAACAAATATCAACTTCATGTAGGCCTTTTTTTACTTTTCAATCTAATCCAGGTTTTTTAAAAAATAAGTATATATCGATTTGGTTTAAAAAATTACGATATTCAAACAGATATAGATAAGAAATCATGTTTTTTTTTTATATGAGTCGGAATATCACACTTTACGTTTATCCACGTCAAATTACACGACGTGATGGATTTTTGCATCGACTAATTAAAATTAGAGATAGTCCTATAGACTTTTCGCGTCTTGAACTGCCCTTATGAAGGAGAAGACCACTAGAGCCAAACCCTAACGGCATAAATAAAAACATAATATATGGAACATCAATGACGAGAAAGTTTTTATCAGTTAGAAATAACGAGAAAATTATTATGCAGAAATCGGGTAGAGATCATACCATTTTGTTACTCTAATGTGAGATGAATCTAGGCTGTGTAATGAAGTACAAAAGAGAAACAAATAGGGTAGAATAAAGAAGAGGAGGAATGAGAAGATGGGTTTTTGTGGGGAAGATGGTGAATTGAAGGTTGCTATTCATCTCCTTTGGCTTCTTTGATCACCCTACCTCTTCTCCCTATCAACCTTTCTTCTTTCTATTTTTGGCTACTCATCATGTTTTTTCCTTCTATATTTGGCCTCTTTGACCATGTTTTCCCCGTACTTTGCTTGTTTTTTAGATATTATATTATGATGTTTTATAGCGGTAAGAGCATTTTCAACCTATCTTTAAATCTGTAAAATATTTGTTATATGTGACAAAATCCAACCCAATCCATTCCATTTGTATCTTCATATATGGAGATTTGCTATAATGTTACCCAAATTGCTGCAAAAATTATAATAGTATTTTATTTGTTATAGAGTTATTATTCGAGTTAAAGTTCGCTTTAACTTTTAGTTAGATTTTTCTAGTATTAAAGTAATGATATGTAAGGATTTATAGAGTTTGGATTGAAATTGAACACTTATTTAGTACGTAATCTACACCAAAATAACGTAAATATTACATTAAATTTAGGTTTTGAGTTGAAAATGCTCTACCAAAAGAGAATATTATAGTCATCTCTTTGTGGCACACTTCACATTTTAATGGTATGAATACTACCACTATTACTCATTCGCATGAAAACAAATATCATCATGACCATCCACATATAAGGTATATATTAAAATTCCTTGTAACATAGTATTGACTTGGAATCCTCGAATCGATTATTCAGTTAACTAGGGGTTGGGCTACTCAACCAGCGAACCTCGAACTATGCTTGAGTCAGCCAAAACTTCTGTTTGCACTAGAGAGGTTCTTTAAGGATAAAGAACGGATAAAAAGGAAGCTTATAAAGTATATCTAGGAATGCATGCTTCACCTCATACTTCATAATGTGTATCACACACCTAACCCTTCACGCTCTTACTAACTCTCTCAATAAAACCTTCTTTACATCACCTTTTTTGAGTATTCTTTAGGCTCATTTTTTTTCTTGGCCTTTTCACTTCATTTTTCTTTGCTTTGCTTCACCTAGCCTCTCTTTTTTTCGTTTTTCTCACTCTCTTTCTTTCTTTATTTTGAGTTCTCACTTTTACTCTTATTTCTTTTTTGTTTGTTGGAAACTCTTTTCATTTTTTTTTCTTTGAGCACACTTTCTCAAGCTTCCTTTTTTTTTTTTTTCTTTAGGCAAGCTTTACCCCCTCTTCCCAAACCATATGGTTCACAAATATACAATTGCAATCTCCATCTCTCATACCCTCACAATGAGCAATGATCGCACAAGAATTCCCTACTCAAGAAGCATATAAGCCAAGAAGTAAGAGTTCAAAAATAATGTGAGGATACACAAGAAACAAAAGGTACATAGACTTTTAATGTAAGGGTTAGAAATGAAAGGCACTAAAGGGTAATATAAGGGCGATTTTTTTTTTTGGCTAAAATGTTCAAAGATGGTCTATGATCATTTTCTCTTTTAACCATGTTCCTCATTCTACTTCATCTCAAGGAGAAGTCCATATAGTTTTAAGTTCAGTTTACCACGCATAGGAATCGAATAATTCACAACTAAAATCATGATACCCAGAATGCATGTCAAAGGGAAATAACCAATGCAAGTGAGAACGCTACCTAGGTATTCATGCACATCTATGTAATAATTAGAGTTATGCAAAAAAAGTAGCATGCAACAATAATTCAATCATTAATAACTTAAGATCATACGAAGAGCTACTCAACAAAACACCTGAAAATAACACTTTTTCCAAATAAGCATAAAACTAACATGATGCATGAACATACAAATACAATGCAAGACATACCCCACCCACACTCAAAACATTGTATTGTCCAAATCTAAGCTCAAACATTACACTGTTATAATAGGTTCACCATGTCTTAGATTAAGAGAACTTAGTTATCATGACAACTGATAAAGAAAACATGGAGATAATAAAAGAATAAACCATAGAAAGGTTAGAGGAATAGATACACAATACCAATATAAGCTCAAACTTTATTAATCTTCATGAATCTATAATGTTACACACACACACAATCTCTCTCTCTAAAACCTAAAAATATCTATAACGTTACACACACACACAATCCCTCTCTCTAGAACCTAAAAATATCAGATCTTCTTCTAAAAACTATACATGTGTTTTTTCACCGAGAAGAACAAGGCCGTGATAGGGACGGTGCCCGTGGAGGTCTTTCTGATCAAGTCTGGGAGAAGAAGATGCAACTTGCATCCGGAAACGAGGAAGACATGACCGTGAATATGTCAGGGAGCTATCATTGAGGGCATCACGGCCGTGAGTAAGTTTTGGACGCAAATTGGCTTTTTTCAGGACTCTAGGTCACCGAAGCTGGTAAGACTGTGATAAAGACGGTAACCAAGGATGACACGACCATGATTGTGTCTGGAGCTAAAGTCTCTGTATCCATTTGGAAATGTTGATCTTTAGGCCTTCAGTGTCTCAAAGATGGCACGACCATGAGCTGGTAGAGGACCGAGGCCGACAACTGTGACCATGGCTGGGACCGCACCTCTTGATAGTTGGAATTCCAAGTCTTCCAAGACACCGAAACCAGCACGTCCATGATCTGGTCGGTGACTGAGGCTTGGACGATTGTCACTAGGTCGTTGCGATCCTCTGAAAATCATAAAGCTCCATTTTAGCTCCAAAAGCCGCTCCATTTGATCCAAACACCTACAAATTACCAAGATGACAGAAAACAATTAAAGAACGAAGATTGAACACAAATAACAACTAAATAAGGGATAAATCACTTAAGAGTGCGAGCAAACAATGTAAATTAAGCGTTAAGATGCATTCGCATCAACAGACTTCTAGAAACTATTTGAAGTCTGGTTGTTCCCTTTACACGAGTCCGTCGATTGATGAAACCAACAAGATATCAATCGTTCATCTTCATCTTCTGTCCACCTTATGACATGGAATGCCTACTTTTTCACCTCGTTCCTATCTCTGTGCCCGTTTTCTTTTCGGTTCTAGTTGGTTAGCATAGAAAAACTCCAACTACTGTGACTTAGAAGAAGGCATACCACTCCTCTTCCGATGAGGTACGAGTTTAGCGTTAGGACCGAGTTCAGGGTCTTGACTAGGATAAGGATCGAGATAGTAGACCTCGTATCAAAACAAGATAATATGGCTTGGGGTTGATCTGTTGCTTTGTGTCTCCAGGATGATTTCATCTGATAACGCCTCGAAATCTTCATCCAACAACGATCATTACGACCATTACAAGTGCGAGACATAGTTAAAGAAGAAATGAGAAGGTTAAACATGACTAAGAGAATTTTATTTTTGGATTGGTCGAGATGAAATCGGAGACCGTCCATCCCAAGCCATTCTAACATCGCGAACGGTCTCCGATGAAAGCCATGAGATAAATTTCGATCAATATCATCAAAAGCCACCTCTACAAGATGGACCGACATCAACCTAGAACCTTCTATGGGTAATCCAAGACCCCCATGTTAAACATGGACTGTAGATACTCTAAGGTCAAAGCATCTCGAGCTGAGCTCCGAAAGCCGAGCAGCAATGGATAAGTGCCCAACATATGACATCAGAAGCAGATCTTTTATGTGGTTTGCTAATCAAGTCCCGATTAAACTAATCAATTATATTTTGATATCTTTACCTATATCTACTTGATCAATATCATCAAAAGATATTGTATGTTTCCATTAATCGTAGCATATATCAATCATTATGATACATATATTAACTTTTGAAACGAATAAAACAATAAATCTTACAAACTCGAGGACTAATAATTCATGCAGTTAATTTGATGGTATAATTAATAAAGGGTTACAATAACCCCAATATGGATATATTGCATCTTTATAAAATGATCTCATTTTTAAAATTTATCAGAAGCATGAAAAAGGCTATGATAATGAGAATAGAAACTTTTTGGGTAACCCCTTTGCTTTGTACATTTTAATGCATAAATAATATTAATAAATAAATTATACAAAAAACAATAATAAAATTACAAGTACAGAATAGGTTGGGGTCAACCTTCTTACGAAGAATTCAAAATTGATTAAGCAAACATTAATTAGGAGAAGCAATTTGACACAAAAACAAATAAAAACAATTATAGAAATAAGTGTCCAATTAAGGTGCACACATGTTTCCTCACACTACATTGATTCACATGAGACAACTGATGAGGCTGTCCGTAACTGACCTCACTCGTCTACCTTATCTTTCCCGAAATGGACAAAACAGAAAATTCAAAAAATGGACAATTTAAATTCCAAAATAAAAAGTACTTGCATTTGCTCTCTATATATACATTTACCATTCTCTTTAATTAACCATTTAGCATACACACACCATTCCCACAATTGGTACATAATAAAAAATGTCCCTTTCGATCTCCCTCAAGGAATTGCTAGTTTACCACAAAATCGATCGGCAAGTGTTCTTCCGATTGCTCGTAACGTTATTGCGGGACCCGGCGGAGTCTCTGGTTGCCATGGCCTTATGGCTATGGCTCGAAGAGATAGGCTACCCCAACATTACAGCTAAAATGGGCGCGTTATCAGACACGGTCGTTAATAGGCTAGCCGATGAAGCCACGTTGTGCGTGAAGTTCCTAGAGTCGGGCAACGAGCGAAAACTCCTAGCGTTGCGTAAAGGTGGAATGCCCATCACTACGTGCGTTATGGGCAAGGACATTTCCGTGAAAATGTTCTACCATAACAAGTTCACCGCCATACTTGGGATGAGAACTATTCAGAGCAACGTGTGCGCACGAATATTCATTGACATACTGTGTTACGTAAGTGACTCGAAATCGAAACTTCTGATGGTTTCTGGATTCCCACACTCGTTGTTTGGTAACGTAGCATTTAATTCGGACCCTTTGAGCTATGATGTTTCCATGGGGGGCCTATGGGGGTGGAATTTGAGGGTTGATGTGGCGGCCGATGATAGGACGATGTTTCTGACATTTTCTCGGGGTTTTCCGGTGACGGAAACCGAGGTGACGGGGCTTTTTACGGGGTTGTTCGGAGAGTGTGTAGAGCACGTGGAGATGCAAGGGAACTTAGAGCCCGGGGAGCAACCTTTGTTTGCTAAAATGGTTGTAAATTCGATTTCGATTGTAGATAAGATTTTAGTTGGAAGAACCATTGCTAAGTTTTGGATTAATGGGAAGCATATATGGGCTCGAAAGTACGAACGTAGAGATTAGATCATACACATAGGTTCATGGACTATATGTAATGTTGATTCTTGCTTTTATTACAATACTACAAACTTTAATAATTGTGAATTGATGCTTGTTATGGTTTACATGCTTCTAATACATACCTTAAAATCCTTATATGAATACCGGTTTTAATTCACAAATATCGATTATTAATTAACATATAGAATCTGTTTAGACTGATATATATATATGTGTGTTATTAAATTTGTTTAGAAGGAATTGTCTCAAAAGATGTACAGTCTGATGTGAGAGTACAAAAAAAAAGTAATCCAATTCTATCGTTAAAAAATATACCGTACTACATTTATTTGACCAAATTGAAGGAAAAATGTGACAATTTTGATAAAGTCAAAGCTCTTGCCTCGGTGGAAATGACTTGGCATTTTGATCCTCCTCTCACGATCATGGGTTAATACTTAATAATACTCGTGGAACAAAGTGGATTTGTTTCTTCCATAATGTTCCTTAAGCTCCGCGAAACTCTTATTCAACTTCTAGAAGAAAAAGAGGACTTGTGATCAACATGTAGTATAAACGTGACTCTGAGATTACTTATCTCGTACGGACAACATAAACACGTGACTTTAACTGAGATGAGCAGTACTTATCTCGTACGGACAGCATAGAAACGGCAGGATGTTAAAACGTGCCCACATGTTCTACGACAGATGAATCTTCAAATGACGTTTTGCATTAGTGTATATGTATTAACGTTACTGAGTGGATCAAATCGTGAAATGTACTTGCTTATATGGGATAATATATACAAATTATATTTAAATCATTTCGAGTGCATTCCGAATTTAAATACTTACTTTACAATAATAATAATAATAATAAGTTGTACAAGCGAAATATTTGATGTTGTGATATGATGATTACATATTGAAATCATGGCAGCGATATGAATTTAATTTATATACTTGAACTTACATATTTCAAGTTAATTACAAGAAGAAATTTACCTAAATTTTGATAATCGTGAAGTGCTCGTCGATTTGATCATCTATTCTTATGTATTCGATGAGTTAACTGTCCAATAATGGACTTCCGTTAGGGCAACGTTAATGTCGACCCATACTAACGCGTTGACACTGGTGTTGACAATGCGCTGATATTGATCGGCACCGGTATTGGCCATACATCGTCTCTCGCGAAGAGCCGATGCGAGGCAACATTATTGAGATGCATAGCCGATTAACGTTATAGATTCTCTTACAACAAAGCAAAAGACACGAGTACTCAAGTCAGAACCTTCTTTGGATTCTTGTCGGCTTCCATTTCCAGAGTTGCATCAACTTTGATTTTACCTTTTTTACTATCCCAACTTTCACTTATTTCTTTTTTAACTAGTACAATTTTCATTTGTTTTCAAGTTCATAGTTCATTTTAGAGGCTTAGGATGGGGGTTTAAAAGGTTGGAACTAAAAGGGTTTGGATTATGATTTAATTTTGGGGTTTAAATTTGAGTATAATTTCGTCATTTCATAAAAATAAATAATAAACTAATTGATTTTGTAATAAAAATTGTAACATTAAAAATAAATAAAAGTAAGAATAATCAAAAAGACAAATTCAAAGTTACGCGTAGAGAAATAAAAACAGCTTGTAGTTTTTTTTTTTTTTTTGAGATACAATAGGATTTTATTTTTCATTCCACATTGTCAACATACAAAATAGACATCAAAGCTCGGTACCTTTATTGCATGTGTACCAAGGAGTCCTGTACACTTGGAAGGGTCTGGAGCATCGTTCTGCAGTCTGAAATGATGACACCTAGTTGTGACCTCAGCATGGTTGAACTGTTGATATAACCTTGACTACAACCTGACAGTCCGTTTTGATGATGACGTCCTACCAGTTCGCCTCATGATCTAGCTCAACACCTCTCAAATCCCAATAGCTTCTGCCTGAACTGCTTGCATCGTGCCTCGTAGCATCTTGTTTTTACATAGGTTCGAAACGACTTACAGTTAAGTATAATGTGATGTAATATACTCTTATTTTTACATATGTTTGAAACTACGAACTAAATCGGTTAACGCACTTCAATGCTAAAATAGTAACGGTCTTGGACTTAAAGACCACAATGAACAAAATTTCAAAATTTTGCTACATAGAAAACGGTATTGTTGGAATAGAAAAAAAAAAGGTTGAAACGAAAAAATAAATCAATCTAGTATGAGAGGGGCGTTTTGGTCCAAACTAAACATAGTTAATACCATTCCAAAACAGTACAGCTATGTTTGAGAAACAGCTGACTCAGACAAACATCACAAACTGAGAAAAACATTGCCCGGAGAAGACAAAAAAAAAAAATGGCTACTCTGAAGGTTCCAGATGCTGTTCCTTCTCCATCCCAAGATGCTGAGACTCTCAAGCAAGCTTTTAAAGGTCCTCTCTTCTCTCTCTGTTTTTGATTTCTGGGTTTCTCTCCTTATCATGTTTTAAACAGATTTTTTTTTCTCCAATCTCAATCATCTCCTTGGTGTTGTGATCACATGATTGGCCATGTAGTGTACAAGCATAAAAGAGTTTCCTATCCATTTGGGTATGTTTTGAATCTCCTGTTTTTGACATCAAATTGGTTTGACTTCTGTAAGAAAAAAACAAATTGTAATGATTTCTTATGCAGTTAGTACTTCTCTAAGTGATTTTGGGTTTATGGGCTGTTTTCATTTTTGATCGGTTAGAGTCTCACCTCGATTAGATGTTAATCATATAAATAACAAGTCTGAACCTCTACTTATCAGTTTGAGCTTTTAGATGGGTCGGACCTTAATGTGATCAATATCATGAATTTTGTTGGTAATAATAACATTGAGTAAGACAATATGTTAGTGTAGTTATTTGTCTGAACCTCCACTTAATTTTTAAAAGGTTAGTATGTTTCAACAGTAAGACAATACGTTAGTATAGTTAAGTAAAAATCGAATATACGTTAACATTGATGAACATTGGGGTTGATGGGTGTAGGATGGGGAACCGATGAGAAAGCAATAATAAAGGTATTGGGGCACAGAAATGCAAACCAGAGGAGGAAAATTAAGGATGCTTATCAGCAGCTCTGTAACCATTCCCTAATCGATGATCTCCGTTCTGAACTTTCCGGTGATTTTGGGGTATGCTTACATTTACTCCTCTTTATGTTCTTTGGTGAGATCACAATTCAGCAACCTGAAAGCTTTTGACTTGTAACAGAAAGCTGTGAAGCTATGGGCGTACGATCCCCCTGTGAGGGATGCAAAACTAGTACATGGTGTGTTGAAGAAGCTGCAAAATGGCGGTATCAGTAAGCGTTTGGAGGTGATAGTTGAGATAGCATGTGCCACATCTCCGGCCTATCTGGTTGCAGTGAGGCAGGCCTATTGTTCTCTGTTTGATTGCTCAGTTGAAGAAGACATATCTTTGAATCTCTCTCCACCCCTTAGAAAGGTAGATCAAACTCACTCGAAATCATAGAACATATGACACCTGCTTAAATTGTGTTGCATTTGCAACATCTCAGTTCATATGGTAGAGTTTGGTTTTGACTGATTTACTAGATACATGACATAAATTGTTCTCTGTTTCGGGAAATTTGCTGCAAGTAAGGTTGTGATAAGTGAAACCAGAAAAAAGATTCTGTGATAAGCACAGTCGCAAACCCTTTCAGCTTCCTGTTTTGTAATATGATATCTATCTTTGTGTTTACTTAACCTTTTGACTCAGTTAACCTCCTGACTGGTTGTACCCACTATGTGTCTGTAAACGGATTTCTAACATTTATGGGTTAATTGTAAGTTTCTTAAATCTCTCGTGTCTTACATAGTTCCAAAACTTTTAGTTATAATTCCATGGATTGTTAAGTATATTAATCCCCATTTTGTTATTGGACAGCTTCTGGTGGGTTTGGTAACATCCAACAGATATGATGGAGAGGTGGTGGATACTAACATTGCTGAATTGGAGGCAGACAAATTGCACGAAGCCATTGAAAAAAAGCAATTAGAGCAAGACCAACTTGTCTGGATACTTAGCGCGAGGAATGTGTATCAGCTCCGTCAAACTTTTCAGCAGTACAACAAAAAGTACGGAAGCCATATCTATGAGGTTGGCTTTCAGTACAAATCGAACTATATTTCTTCTCTCCACCTTCCTCTGAGTTGTACTCTGCTTATTTCACATTTCTCTTCACAGGATATGAAGAGTTGTGGAGATGGTGACTTAGAATCTCTAGTGAGAATGGTGATATGGTGCATAGACACCCCAGAAAAGCACTTTGCAAAGGTGATTAAGTCACTGCTTCAATGTGTGATTACATTTTATCCTTTTCCTCATTCTTGTTTAACTTCTTTTTCTGATGTACTAAATCAAGTATAGCAAAGCATTTGGTCTCAAGACCTTGCTTACGTAGAAGTAAGGAGTACCCAACTTTTTAGGATTGATGTATCAAACATGAGCTCCCCAAGTACCATTGTTGGGACATGAATCCTAATCTCATAACCTAAATTCACGAGCTTGATCAGTGCTTAACCAATTAGACAAGCAAGTTTTGGTTCATTATTGTTTGACTTAACTTCAAATATTGGTTAGGTGGTCAGGGATTCGATAATGGGTCTTGGGACGGATGAGAACTCTCTATCCAGAGTGATTGTGACTCGAGCTGAAGTCGATATGATGAATATCAGAGGAGAGTATTTCAACATGTACAAAAGCAGCCTTGATGATGCAGTTGCTGGAGATACATCAGGGGACTACAAGGACTTTTTGATGGTTTTGCTTGGGACAAAGATTGCCTGACTTATATTGAACTTGGATTGTCTGCGTTTCAAATAAAAACTTAAGTGATGTGTGTTTTGGGCCTATTAGCTAAAAACACTATATGTTGAAGTGAAAAAAAAAAAAAAACAGTTGGCAATAATTTTTGCTTTGTAGCCTCAGTTGAGTGTGAAGAAAAACAGAAAATTATGATCATATGCTTGATTTTCAAAACTCTTTCATCTTGGATACGGTTATCATAAGTGACAATATTTGTTTATGAAAAGAACATTAGATTGAATCAACAACTAAAAAGAATTCATGTTTTGATTAATGGGTCTCTTAGTGGTATAGAAAAGGGGACAGTAAGTTAACCTTAGGCTGCTGAAATCATACATCTGATGATGAAACCAATGGCACTGCAGAACTCGATTCTGATTCCACCAAATTAAGTGGCCTCAAACAAGGCGCGCAATATGCGTTTGCTGCATTCTCTGTGTTAGTTTCAATCTCACCCTTCTTCCTGTCAATCTCGTCATTTTCCATTGCATTCTGACCAAAACATAAAAATGAAAATCCATTTTCAGTTGTATGAAATTCAGTAAGTTGAACAATAATCACCATACCCACTTGCATAAGTTCTACAAATTCGATTTCTAACACCAAACTGTAAGCTATACTACTCTATCAACATCACTAAATAAAAACAATGAAAATGTTACAAAATATGTAATGACGAATCTTGTTTTTGCTTTGAGAGATTAATTTGGCATATTGAATCTCTTCAGCAATAATCAACTAATCATCTAGATATTTGTAAAAACTCATACCTGGAGAGAGAGGTGATGAAAAGAAGGAAGAAAACGGGCTTTGCAGTATTCATTGAAAGCTATAGTGAGGAGGAGCAGTGGAATTGTAGCAAAGGAAGCAGTTGCTTTTGACTTCAAACCGAAAAGACCGATCATAGTAATTTGCATGAGAATAATTGCAACAATAATATAGTGATGAATGTATGGCCAAAACTCTCCATATGTCTCATAATTTGTTCCATATACATCTTCAATCTGTTGGAACATTGGTATTGATAATAGTAAGTAGATCAAGTCACTAAGTCAAAAGGTCATAACAATAGGGGTCATCATAAAAGTGGAAGCCATCTACTGATATTTGCAACATATATATTAAATTTCCAACTGTAAGCAAATTTTAAGCATCTGAAAAGCAGATGGGAACAGTTCTCAAATATGCAACTGGAAACAACAAACTGATATTATAAAGAAAAATTCCAGATTGAATAGAAGTTAGAAAGTTAACCTGATTGATATATACAATGTAGCCCAGACAAAAGTAACCAATAAGAAATGGGAGCAGCAACGGTGCTACGACTGCGTAAACCACACCAATCAGCACTGACAATGAGACAAATGGAATAATTCTGAAGAAGGGTAGTGGAAAAAGATAAGGGTCTTTCTTCTTTCCCCAACCATATGTATGTGACTTGATGAAATCCCAAATGAGTAAGCCAGGCTGAAGAATCTCCAAAGAAAACCCCGACAAGCCATCTACCAAGATGTATGTCATAAAAAAATCTGCCTGGAGAACAAGTACAAAAGAAATAAAATTCATGTCAACCAAGAAGTCCTGTATAACTATGTTGATTTACCGGAGCAACCAAATAGTGAGGATGAGTTAATATGTAACGATTGTATAACTATGTTGATTTACCGGAGCAACCACAATAGTGAGGAAGAGCTAATATGTAGTGAAAATGTAAGTCATAAGAGTGTATTAATTTTTCTCTTAGAAAAATGAATAAGCTTACTTGGGCAGAGACAGCAGCTGCAAGATGACGTGGAAAACTCTTAGGATGAGTAAAAGATTCTCCTATTTCATCGAATAAGGATCCAGACAGCATGGTCAAGAAGAAAACATTTCCCACCAGGAAATAGAAGACCATGTTGCAAGCTTTTATCTCCTCCCCACTCTTTGAGGTACAACCCCCGAGTTTAGCTATTCCATACATTGCAAAAGGAACAATGAATATAAATCCTTTCAGAATGGCACTTGGAAGATACCCAGTCACTATGGAGCTTAATCCTGGTCTGTATAGTACAATACACAAAGGAAAAAAAAAGGAAATGGTATTTAAACAATAACATTGTTTAAATAATAACAAACCCTTCACTGACATATAGGCTTAGTTGATATGAAACAGTACAATGTGGCTTGAAATATAAAGAAACCATATCACATGATTACAACATGTTGACAGGCTGAGTTCATCTAACAGAGTACGATTCAATGCCAGGCTACTTACATCATGAATGCATCTACTACTTTCTAAAGTTTATGTTGCGTCTCATTGCCCAAGATATTGCAAGATAGGTTTGGATTGAGAGAAACCAATACAAATAGAGGTATTAAATACTCAGACATGAGAGATCTCACAAGTAATCACGGTAAATGGTTGGATCAAAACAAGGGCAGAAATCCTTACATCAACTGCACGGCCATGGCTGGGGGAAACCATTTCTTCAGTTTCTCAAATTTGGCTATTCCTTGCACTGCGGTAACCGGGATAGCAAAGAAAATTGTAAGAAGTGCTGCAACAAGAAAGACTCCAATTTTGTGAAGAGGCGTGACTCTGAAAGGAATTGCTAAGTTCCTCCATGATACATCCCTTGGTTCTGGTGCCCATTCCGTAATCCATAAAAGAGGGTGTGAGTGTTGTTGCGATTGGGCAGCAAGAGCAGCACCCCAGCGGGACTTGAATATCACAAAAGCAACAGGCAACTCCTACAAAAATTAGAATTTCATGTCAACATATTTCGACAATCAATATTTACTTTGAACACATTAATCAAGACCCAAACCTCCTAAATGAGATAGTTTAGAGGGGTTTTTTTCTTCAAAAAATTAATTAATAAAATTTTAAGATGGGCCCTGGACCAGTGTCCATACTTCCCATACCACAGGGTTGAGCCTACATTTAGCAGTTATATATTGTTAACAGATAACTATATTATACCATCAACTTAAATGCCACAGAGCTATTATTTAGTACAATATAATGCAAAACAACTAGGAAAAATACCTTTTGCTTTAGCACATCATTGCACTTCAACAGGTGCAACTTATCATTAAGTTCTTGAAGCTTTTCTTCAAGATGTGCAACTTGCATATCTACTTCTCCAGCTGCATTTGATAGCAGTGATTCACTGTTACGCTTCTTAACTGTGGACCTTTCTTTTAACTCCTTGATCCTTCTTGCTATATCTTTGGCCTTGTCCTACATGTAATAAGTGGAGCTTCATAACATTTCAATATCCATGGAATTTCTGCAAGTAAACCTAATAAGAAAAAAAAAATTCTGAAAGTTCATAATCTAGTTCTAAATATTTTAACACTTTCATGCCTGTAGTCTTGAAAAATGGATTCTGAGGTATGAAAATCCACAACCTTTACAATAAATTCTCGGTTGTACCCTAATCAAGTGGCAATGGTGAAAGTGGAACGATGAATATTTCATGGCATATAGCCAAAAGAGTTTTCTTGGAAGTGTGGAAGCACACAGATATGAAATGCAGGGTTATTACTGAATATATAACATAGTTCATGCTAAGGAGTTTCCCACTAACTTCTCAGATACTTACCGCCAAATCCTCAATATCTTTTCCATCATATAACATTTGATAAGATTGATAAGTGTGAGGATGGTGTTTAGAAAAAAAGTGATCCACATAACACCCACGAGCCTTGTGCTCCTTGCAGAGCGGGATACCTCGAACCAGAATAGTAAACTGATCTGCTCGACGCCGAAGCTTTTGTAACTGTTGAATCCTTTTCTCCAATATCTCACTGTATTCCTGGATATGAAATGGCGCAGGAAATCACCTGTTATGTAAACCTATCTGAATGTTAAAGACCAAGGACAAACACAGGTGAACATATTGAGACTATAGTAGATTCCTGTTATGTCAACCTATCCATTAAATCATGTTGCATGCATTGTAGAAACGTTTTCTACAAGTGGAGAATTTGAGATACGCATGATGATCATGAAAGTTCTCCCAAAATCATACCTTAACAAGAATGTAAAATATATTTTGTTCATGATGATCTATAACAAAGATTATCTCCTAATTTGTTTCAGTAAGCATGATATAGAAACCATTATAAGGAAAATCAGTGTATGCAACAAGGCATCAATCAATATAACTATTGTTTCAGTTTTCATCTGATCATACAAATACCTTGTATAGTAGGTATAGTCCGTACAGAGATATAATCCACAAGCAAGTGAAGTGAATCCAAAGCCTGAGGTATTGGATATTTAATAAGATAATTAAGTTATAAAGTTGCAGATGTAAAATTGCATGTAAAGGCATGTTATGTATATGCAATGAAAAACGAGCCTTACCTGTTAGAGCCCTCACGAACATTAGATATCGTAAAAGAATCCATGGAGCAATATGGCTTCCTAGAAGGTTCACCTTGACCAGCATAGTTGACCGGAACAAGTACCACCAATCCAATAATCGAGCAGACCACAAAGAAATTGATACTGAAACATCAGAAGTGCTTTAAGTAAGAACCTTTGAAAATGTAAACTACATCAATCAATGCATCCATAACAAAATATAATCTGAAAATAAGTTGGGTTCACATTCCCTTCAGCAAGGTCTCTGGTTCCAGCAGCTGTACCCAAAACATATACTGGATTTTCAGATCATAATCTCAAAATATTAAGAAGATTCCATATAAACCCCAACTTAAGTTTTTCTTCAGTCAAGAACAACATGAAATTGAAAGTGCATCATATGATCATTTAATGACTACATTTAAGAATGAATCCAAAATCAATAGAGTTTAATGTTCAAATTAAATCGAATTTCAGAATATGATTCACAGAAGCAAAACGAGGCTCCAATATGATCGTTGATCAACAGACTAACATTGGGAAAACTCAAAAGAAAGCAATTGAAGGAAGAAATTGAAATTGAAATTGGAAAATGAGAATGAGATCAATTGCAGACCCGAACTTGAAGAGACTGACGGACACGCGGGCGTTG
>JAYMSW010000145.1:0-29456 GCA_036897725.1 Erodium texanum
CAAGATCTCCGATCAGGTTCCGATTCGTGACTGTGATTCAATATTGAATGTTAACCCAACGTCGTCCTCAGGTTAGGTGAATTTTGGATGTTCTTCGTTGATTTGGTATCAGTTATGTGATTGAATTAAAAAAAAAGTTGTTTTAGGTGAATTTTGGGTTGGAATTGTTTGGAAATTAGTTTTATCAGGGGTTGGGGGTTTTAGGCTTGGCAGTGTGCAGGAGATGAAAGAGGATTTGGGTTTTGTAATTGGTGTCTGTAAGGTGGAGAAATGTGTTTTCTTTTGTGCTGCTGGGTGATGCAATTATTGTGTTGAATTTTTTGGGTAGAGATTTGTGGAGCTATCTTTGACACAGGTTGGGGGATGGATTTGTGGGTGTTTTTTGTTAAATAGTTATGTTTTATTGCAGGGTGAGTGATAGTTCATTGACACTGGTCAAGGCTTTGTTAAATTCCCAAGACTGTTCGGGATTTCTGTTGATAAGGTTAGCTTGGTGGCTGAGTTATGGGATGGTGAGGAGTGGACCTTGAGTTTCAGAAGAAGGCTTTTGGCTTGGGAAGAAGACTCGTTGTCTTCTCTCCTCTCTAATATTCAACATATGAGACCAAAGCTTAATTGTCCAGATAGCTTGGTTTGGGTACATGGTGAAAAAGGGTTCTCGGTGCGATCAGCTTTTCAAATTTTGGAGAGTAATGATGAGCAAAAATAGGAATGAGCTTGCTTTCTTTGGATGATAGGGGTTCCACCCAAAATGTTGGCGTTTTCGTGGCTTGCAGCGCATGAAGCAATTGCTACAAAATCTTTCTTGGAAGAGAGGGGAGTCCGAATTCTGATTAACTTGAGTTTCTGCGTTTTTTGTCAGAGAGCTTTCGAGGATAGCGATCATTTGTTACTAAAATGTGATCGATCTTGGTGTATATGGACTAGTCTGTTAAAGTGGTGGGGCTTCCAAAGTGCATTGCCAGTAAGGGTTCTGGATCTGTTGGTAGTCTGGGGCAAACTTTGCTCAAGAAAGGCTAGGAAAGAGTGGAGTCGTATATGTCCAATCACGTTGTGGTTTTCAATAACGCTTTGGAGTCAGCAGAGGTTACAGTGGCAAGGATTCAGAGTTATTCATTTACTCTAGCCTGGATTGCAAGGAGCTCAGAGGTCGTCTTCAATTTGGATGATTGGAAGAGGGATCCAGTTAAATGTGTTTCAGGAGGCTCAGTTTGAACCGGTTAGGTTGGTTTCAATTTTATCAAGTCTGGGTTGTTTGGGTATTGGGCGGGAAGGATGAGAGTTCGTAGGGGTTTTGTGTGCTTCCTTAACCTGGGACAGAGCTCCATTCTCTGTGGGTTTGCTTGTGTTTGAGTACGGTTTGGGTTCGTGGCAATTTTGCCTAAGTCCAAGGCCAAATGGGTAGAGATGTATGGGTGGTGAGACTGTCGTTTGAGAGTTTAGTCCCTTATGTGTCTTAGAGAGTTTTTCTGTTTATGTATCTGGTGTTTTTTGGTGTCTGGGTGTTTCTCTTTTTGCTCTTTCTCAGGTTTTTGTCGAAGCTGTGCTTGAAAAATGGCAAAGGCGGGGTTTTGTTGGTGGTGTTTCTTTGTTGACAGGTTGCTGCCAGCGTCAGTTTTGGTTTAGCTGTTCCTTGTACAACTTCCAACTTGGTCTTAGAGTTAGAGAGAGTTTCAGCTTCAGTTTTGATGTGGAAGCGAATACTCGATCTCTGGTCCAGTCGGGCAAGTATTTTATATACTGGTGTTGCTGCTGTAACGTTGGGGGCCAGGCATGGATGTGTGGGGTGATATGAGTTATTTTCCTTTGGTGGTTGTGTGTTTTCCTTTTGGGCTTTAAAGATGTGTTCATCTTATTCTGCTTGTTCTTCTCGGTGAGTGAATGTTTAGTCATGGGCAGTGGTGTATGGGTAATTGTGAGTTTGTTTATGTAATACAAGCTTGTTTTTGGCGGGTGAGTGTTTAGTCAAGGTTATGAGTCAGGCAAGGGTTAGAGGTGATCGTTATTTGTACAGGCCTATGGCCAAAGTTTCCAGGCGGCTTTCAGCCTTTTTCTGAATTTTTCCATCTTGGAAAATTCAGTAATGAATTACAAATTGCTGATAAAAACAAAACTATTTACTCTTTCCATATGAAATTTATGGTAGCTGGAGATTTTGTTGTGCAGCACAAGTTTGACCATCCAAATGTTACAAAGGTGTTATTACTTTGTTTCAATATAGTTTTTCTCCTCCTCATTTATTTGTTTTAGTAATTTCTGTGTTCAAATTTTAAGACTCAACTTATGTTACAGTTTATAGGAGCTTCAATGGGAACTTCCAATCATAAAGTACCAATTATGATGATAGTTTTCTCTTTCCATTTATGTTGCAGTTTTAGTAATGCTTGTAAGAATGAGGTGTACTTATAGATAGATTGATTGGTTACTTATAGTGGTTTAGGATTTTTCTTATAGATAGATTGCTACCTGACTAGCCTTAGTTCTCAATTGTGCTCCTTATACATTATCAACTGGATATGGAAATAGGAAATTCTCCTTTTTTGTATGGTGATTTTATTTTTGTGCTCTTCAACTGATTGCTTGAGAATTTATTTTCTGGAAATATGAAAATGTGATTTTGCTTTGAAATTGTGTTAATCTTTCAACTGGGAGTGTGGATGGGACATCGTTCGATTCAGCTTCTGTGTTAGAGTCTGAATGGGATGATGATTTTAATAGTTTTCATGATGGTATGTCTGAGTTGGAAACCAGTGGTGCAGATTTGAAGAATCCAAATGGGATTGGTCTTCAGGAGCATGTTCAGCTGCAGATTCAACAATAATTCATGGGCTGTTCTTGTGGGAAATTGCACTCTGCTGGCTTTTTATTGCAATAGGTTTCAAGTGAAAAAAAAGAGAGAAATCCTCATTTATCACAGGTAACCTCTTTTTAATTCCAAGGTTCACTACTGTTTTTATATTTTTGATGTTTAGGTGATTCCAATCAATTTTGGAGTTAGATTTCATTGTTATTCTCTTTGTTTAAGTTATATCCTATGTTTTTTTTATGATATGTGTATTGTAAGACCATTTTTCATTGACCACTCACTTAGCCATTCTATTTCTTCTGCTTAATGATACTTTTGCCTTCTTGAGTAAAAAAAACAACAGCTCTTTGGTGCTACAAATAAGAAGCTACCTTTTGCTGTAGTGTTTTCTAGCTTAAACTTACCTAATACTGTTGGGTAGATTTTTTGCTAAATTTTAAGATTATCTGTGAGCAGTGTCAAGGTGTCTCTTGGACGGATGTCATACCTTTTTTCTTGCCATTTTTCGTGAGCTTTTATTGAGCTTCCCACCTATGTCAGTAAGTACATTTATTTCTCTTTGGGCTATGCATCTATTGTATTTTGTTCCTCTGTTTCCATTTCCATATATTTGTAAGATTTTGTTCTCACTTTTCAGTAACATGGGTTTTGGTCTACTACTCGCTTGCTGCTCTGTCTACGTGTATCCACTCCTTCGTGTTTTGTACAGATATGTATATTGGGCTGATTTGGCAACTTGGGATGCCATTGAGCTACTATTTTGGGATATTTGATTTGATGGTCGCTTTTGATTTTCGTGGTGCTATTCCGTTTTTCAAATTTCTCAATCTGTGTTCTTAGATTTTGTGGTGGGAACACCAGATTGGCAGCAACGAAGACCAAATTCTGAGATTCTGTCACCTGGGTTATGGTTAGAGTGTGTAGATCTTGGAACAAGGAACGTCTTCCATTAATGGGAATTTTAATTTGTGTTTTTGGGATTGAATCTGGATTCAGGGCTGAGGACATTGTAATGGAAGTTTCTATTGCTTAATTGGTTGGATAGAGTGTTGCATATTGGAAAATTTTAATTTGTGTTTTTGGGATTGAATCTGGATTCGGGGCTGAGGACATTGTTATTTAACTGAGTTTACTTTGACTAAGGTCATAAGTTGATTTCCACTTCTACTTTTGTGAAGTTCTTTAATGACATGTGCATTCATGGTGGTTTTATTAATAGAAGACGAAAGGGAAGAAAATTTTGTAACTTTGTCCTCGATTTTGATTGGAGTGATTTATAGTGGATTTTGTGCAGATATGTTTCAGAACCAAACATAATTCGATATGCAAAGATAGCTCTGCAGCTACCGAATAAGACAGTTCGGGATGTGGCATTGCGTTGCAGATGGATGACAGTAAGTTTCATTGTTCCCGTTCTTGGATTTTGTGTTTCTTTCAAGGAAATAATTCTATCATATGTGGTAACTTGATTACCTGACTTTTTTTATTCTTCAGCTAAAGTTAAGTAAGGTTTGACCACATTTTCCTTTTCATTACGGCTCCTTATATCTGTCATTTGCATATCTAAACTTGCAATTATACATTACCAAATAACTAATAAACACTTGGATATACTCTTAGAATGGGTCTAAGCATGTAAACTAGTTTAGGTGATTCTCCCTCTGAGTTTCTACTTTTTGTGTTGTTGCTTTAACTTGCCGGACCTTCATGTAGTTCAATAGTATGTGCCTGGTTGTATTCCAGTTGTGATTATTTAGGCTGCCAACTAATTTTGTTAGCAGTAAACTAAGTAGTGAGACAACTTTTGTCAGTGGATTGTGAGTTGAAATCTGATAAGGCTTCAGTAGAAGCTATCAGTGTTAGGTGTATAGTGATGATGGCCTTGCATTGAGTTAATTGAGTCCTTTCAACTTTTAATTGAGCATGTTTACTATTAATGTACTATAAGCAAAGTTCTTCTGACATACCATCACATATATTTGTTAGGCAGAAAATCTAAAATGAACAAGACCCATGGTTACCATCAAGATTGGTGGTTTAGTAGTCAATTTAGGGTCTCACTGAGTCTTCTCTGCCTTCTATCAAGTGTGAAGCTTTAAAAGTAGAAATGTTACCAACATATCAGCACGCAAGAACTAGAAAATGTTTGAGAAAGTTTTGGTCTATGTAAGAGAATTTTATCAAGAGAAAATTATTATTAGTGTTAAATGGAAATGAAGTTTTTTTTAGTTTTATCATATAAATTCTTCTTGAGCGGTATCGTTTACATATATCTACGATCAATTTTAAGGTTAAGTTGTGGTTGTCTTAGACTCTTTACTCTTAGTTTGTTGGTTATTTTTTTTTAATATTATGTTACATGGCATTGGCATGTCAAGATTGTTCAAGTTATTGCCTCTGATTTGGTTGTGAAAATTTTGTTAGCATCTTGAGGATATGATGATTGTCCTTACATAAATATATTTACTGTGTCGTACAAAAATGTAAATCCAAATTGATCATTTTCTTTTGCTAGAAGGGTGGTTAACATTGTTTTCAGCAAAGAAGTCAGCTAGAATGACCTCATAATTTACCTTAGACGGGATCTTAGACTAAAGAAATAATTTGGTGACAGATATAGCTATCTTGTATATGTTTTTAGTAAATCTACTTGAGGCAGTGGCATTTAGAAATGTCATTTTCTGCACTATTTATCCTGGAAGCTACTTTAAGATCATTAAATGGAGTTAACTATTTTGTGCAGAAAAAAGAGAATAGCAAGAGAAGGAAGGAAGATCTCAATCTAGCAAAGAAGAGAAAGGATAAGAAGGTATATTTGATTTTATTTTGTCCCAACTTTTATTTAAGGTTATGTTTCCAGTAATCATGTAGATTATACTTTTGGCTTCTGCTCGTGTGTCTGTTTTGCGTATTTTGCTTTGTGTATTTTGAAGAATCTTTCAATGTTTGTTCTCCCTGATTAACTTCTAATACATTGATTATAGAAATTACATTTGGAAAGTCAATCCAAAGTGCTTTGAGCTTTGTGTCTAGTGAAAAGCTTCTCTTTTCTCTATTTGTTGAATTAAAGTTCACCCAGCAAATGTGTAGGGTTGGTCAAGTTTGGGGCAGTTTTGCATTATCGTCATCATCATCATCTCTCTCTCTTACACACACATACACGCATTATGGAACGAAGGTGGTATCTGAGTGTAGTATCTTACCTATTAGTTTCTTTTGATAGAATGAAACTGTTGTTTTATAACTTGATGCTAAATCAGTTTCAGAACATCCATTATCCAACCTGTATATTTTGATACTTATCTACAATTTATATGTACAAGTAGCACACCAAAGAACTTTTATGGTAGGGCTGATGTACTATCTATGAAGCTCCAACAGGGTACTGGGTATGTCCAACCACGATTATGACAATGCAAAATAATTCTTTTTAAAAAATAGGATACAGGTAGAGCAGTGCTACAGAAAATTAAATAGTGTTGATATTTAAATGTTATAAATATTATGAAAGATGTAAATTGCAAATTAAAAACTGTTGTATGAATCTTAATTAGTAATATTTATCTCGCAAATTTAGCTGATTTACCCAAAGATCTCGGCATAAGCACAGATCTAACCAAGTAAAAACATATTGTATTTGACATGTTATTAATAATTTATGTTGACATTTATTACTACCCAATGTAGGACCTGCTAGGTTTCAATTTTATGAAATATGTCAAACATATTTCTTATGAAAACCCAATCATCATTTACTTCTTGAGTTACGGAATGCGCCTTATTTCCTTTCTTCACAAGTTGTTCTCCTATTATTGTACTTTGGAGTCCTTTGTGTACATTTCATAACACAGAAAACTTGTTTATTTATTTAATTTTAAATTGTTTCAGTTAAAATGGTCAAATGAACTTTTTAAAGCACTATATAGGCCAATTAGCTCGCTAGCTTAGTTGTTGCATTTAAAGTTATTCATGTTAATTGATTTATTCTTTAGGAACAAAATAAGTTTGAAATTATTAGATTTCTTCATGGTTTGATTCTTCAAAGTAAATTGTTGTGATCATTCAACTCTTTAGTTCCTAACTTTTGGATGCATAAACGCTGAGGCATTAGCTTAGAGTCTGTGTTTAACTGTAATGGTATTTCCATGCTTTATGCATTCTCCTTTGAGTGTTCCCATGTCTTTTAGTGAAAGCTTCATCAAGGAGTGGTGATGAGAAATGTAGTAATATATGCTGACGATTTAACATCGAATTGATAGATTTAATTGGGGCCGATTTCTAAAATTCTTTGATGTTTGAGTGGGAATAAATTCAGTGTTGTTAGTTAGTTGCAAAGCAGAGTGATAAGTGTTTGTTGAATCTGATCGAATCAAGTGAGTTTGGCATTGACTTATGAAAAGATGATTAAAATTTTGCATTCATTGTTATTTCCTCCTAATACCCTCGTATTCTTTGATCCTTTTCTGAAAATATAACAACTACTGGTTCTTACTTTTCCATCAATATACACGTTTCTTGAATCCAAGTTTTATATATATATTTCTTTGCCACAAGTATTGGAGCCCGTAGTGCTTACAGGCTAGATTTTGTATTTCTTTTGCAGGAAAGAGTTACTGATCATTCAGCAAAACCATCACACTTTGCAGTTCAATCAAATATTCCTGCATATGCACAACCACTGATCCCTAAAACAGAGAATGATGACGGGATCCCATACCAAGGTCTGGTTTTGTATTTCCAAGCTCCTAATGATTTTACATATAAACATGTGCTTGCTCTGCGGGTTACATTCATTTGATATATATATATATATATATGTGTGTGGATTAGGCCAAATTTTATTTGCATATTGCACCTTCCCACTATAGTTCATTGAGGCCTTAAATTTGAAACATTACCAAAATTAATTGATAAATCAGTCAGATTATGCTTTTTTATATTTTAAGGTGAAAGGTATCCTTTTTTTTCCCAGTTGCAATTTGCTTTAACTTCAATTACCAATACTCATTTTAAAGGTCAGATAGATAACCTGCCTCATTCAAATTTCACACTGAATTTTTGGTATGCATTCCACTACTAATCATCACTTGTATCATAATCGATCTCTGAGGTTGGTACAGTTGGAATCATATTGATATGCATATTAGGAATTTTAGTATATGTAGCTTTGTGTTCGTATATGCCATACAGTAAATCAGCACATTTGTGCAAGCATACATACAATTTTGATATTCTTTCTGTGAATTGGTTATAATGAAGCATACATACATTGTGATCTTCACAGTAATTGGAGGTCCGACAGGAGAGCTTCTTCAGCAAAATGCAAAGGCTCTTGATCAAATCGAAGAAAACCTTCATATTTTCCAGGTAAAGTGCTTATGCTAATTGTTCTTAATCCATGTCATTCTTCATATAACGCAGAAACCAAGCTCTCAAGCCTTGTTCATTTTAGCAGTTGATAATGTCTGTATATCCTTGCCTTCACAGATACAGGAGAATATCAGTCTCTTTTGCCAAGCTCGCGATAACATCATCAGAATTATGAACGAGTATGCTGTGATATTTAATATTGAATTAAATTATATGGTCACATTGTTTGCAAGTACTGAGATATTGATATTGATATCGACACACGATTGATTTCAGGTTGAATGATATGCCAGAGACAATGACACAAATGCCCCCACTTCCGGTGAAGCTGAACGAGGAACTAGCAAAATCTATCCTTCCCCAACCAGCCTTTCCAATGCATTCCTGACCCAACCGCCTCACAAGTTCAGTCCGGGCCGTCTAATCAGTTCCCAAAGCATCATTATTTAATTTTAATCTTAATTTCAGTATGCAGCTTGTAGATTGAAAGTAATAAATAGATGCCAGATTAGTTAATCTTTTTTGCTGATGTTCTAGGTTTCCAACTGGTTCAGTTTAAATACATAGCTGAATTAGGAAACGTGTTTTTGAAGGTACAGAGTTGTATTTTATACTTGGTGCTAAAAATTTCCATACTTCAGGTTGTTGACGGACCAAAGTTGAGCCGGCTCTGTATTCGGAGTAGGCATAGGACCTTAGTTGGGCCGGGTCTAGACTTTGCTGAGGCCCGGCCTAACGCCTTACACGGCCCAGACCAGTTCAAGTATTTTTATTGTAAATAAAAATGATATAATTTTTTTTAATTTTCTTCCATATAGCATATAGGAATAAAAATTAATAATTACATCAAGAAATCATATTTTTAAATTTGTGCCTAACCTAAATAAAAATGGCTTTTAGATTTTCTTTTCTTATCTCGCATTTTTACCATTAAGCTGTGTCATTCATATAAAGACAATAAATACAGGTAAAATGAAAAGAGAAAAAAAAGAAGGTAATATCGACCATATTCTAATTAATGAGTCATCTATTTGAAGGCAGATGTCAAATTAAGAATGAGATTAAGAATTTTCAATCAAAAAAAAGTGTCTCACCTTTTTCCCGCTAATTTTGTATTAATGACTCAGTATATCTTCTTTTTTTTTTTTTTTTTGAAATAATGACTCAGTCAGTATATCAATATTTCATTAAGCAATTAATTATTTTTCATAACCAAATATTTTATTACAATGAATCCTCTGATTCTTTTCTAATGGGTTTGGTTTGTGTAAGCAAGAACCATTAATTAAGAGTTTGGGTTCAATCGGCAACTTGATGATATTATGCCCAATTGCAACAGTCCTGCCATTATTACTTAACTGAATTGAAGTTCAAAGTTTCCATCTTTTATCACATAAACATTTAATTCTGTTATTTTCATAATTAACATGCTAATCAATGCACATTTTCAAGGTGCCATTAAGACTTTGGTCGGTCCCCTTACTAGCATGTGTAGCTAAATCTTCAACAATGGTTCATGCAACTGTGAAGAAAGGTTTCTGAGGAAGATGAAGAACTCGATTCGTATTGGTCGGATTTGATTATGAAGTTTTTAGCAGTTTTGAGAGCTCAAGATGATACGATTAAATTGGTGACCAGCTTTTGAAGAAACAGTTCATCTTAAATTTCCAAATACTGAATTTTTTTGGTGAGTTCATCATACCCTTGTCTGTTTTTTTTTCCCTTCAAATTTCAGGTAGAAAATTGATAATTTCTATTGATATTAGTATTACAATTCATAAAAGGAATAGTCATAAATTAAATAGAAAATTACAAAAAAAAAGGAAAGAAAAGTGTAATGAGTAATAATAATTATATTAGGAATAAACTAGTAATAAGAAACAATTAATATAAGGAAATAACTCTGACATTAAACTTGAGTTTTGTACTATGTTGAAGTTGTCTGTACTAAGTTACAGATTCGGTTTATGTATGTTACTTCAACCGAATTCCTTGTAAGGCAGATTCTTGATTAGATTAATTGAATATGTTATAGAACATTTGTTTCAATTTTTACATTCAGAAAAGCTAAAGTTCTGTTAATGCTTGCTTGCTTCACATGTTAGGGATGGAATCTACAAGAAGAACACAAGTGGCTTTGCTGTTACTTTTGATCGTAATGGTCTTGGGATCAAAAGTCGAACCCATTGATGGGTTGACAATCTCATCCAGTCCAGGTATGCCAATTCTGGGACATGTCAGTTGTTTAGTACTTTTGTTGTCTGTATATTTCATGTCTTAAACTGATTTTGGGTTTCTTGTAATGAAGGGAGAAGCTTGCTTCAGACAGACAATGATACTACATCTATTGGACAGTTAGATGATGATACAGTGAGAGTGGATCCTTTGAACAAGTTCAGAAGATACAGAGGTGGATTTAATGTCACCAACAAGCACTATTGGACTGTAAGCCTCTCTCTCTGGGTTTAGAGTTCAGGGTTTCAGGGATTTCAAGGTTCAAGTTGACTTAACTTGTTTCGGCTTTTATGTCAGTCTACAATGTTCACAGGTGTTTATGGGTATAGCATTGGAGTTCTATGGCTATTCAGTGGAGTTTTATATGGATGTTTTGTGGTAGCAACTACCTTGTGTTGCAAGAAAAGAAAGCTCAAGAGAAGTTCAGTTGGTTACAAGCAATCTCACATGTGGTTTGTTCTCCAAGCAACATTCTTCATCTTGGCAATGTAAGTCAACCCCAATTCAACACCACATTAAGGCCTAATACTGTTGAACCTAATTGTATCCATTGTACCAATCTATGAGCAGAGTTGCATCAGGGTTAGTTATTACAGGTAATGCTAAGTTCCATTCAGAGGCAAAGAGTGTAGTGAACATCATCATCAAAACAACGAACGAGGCATCAGAAACCATACTCAATACTACAGCAGCAATGAGAGGCATGAGGAACAACTTGGAAGCGAGTAACAGAAGAACTGAGGCTTCTCTCTTGCTTGCCTCCACTTCTGACAGGCTCATCACTGGGGCCACTGATATAGAGATTCAGGCCAGGAAGCACGGGCGATTCATTGACAAGGGCCTCGAGATATTGTGAGCTTCTCAAGCAAATTATGTGCAAATCAAAACTTTGAACTGTGACTAATAGACATAAATGTCTGCAGGTACATTACAACTTCAGTTACTATATCCTTCAGCCTGATTGCTGCTATTGCCTTGGCAGGCATTGGAATTATGAGGCTTCCATGGGAACTTAACTTGTTAGTAGAGAGATTAACTTGGAAAATTAGTGCATTGTTACACTTAATTGCCTCGAGGTTTCATGTACTTGGCCATTTTCTTCTGTTGCAGGCTTATTGTATTGTGTTGGTTCCTGACATTCTTGTGCTGGTTCTTCTTTGGGGTGTACTTCTTTTTGGAAAGGTAAGGCTTGTTAATCTTAATAATCAAGATCATCTTAAGCATAGTAATTAATTGATTGATCATAGTCTTGTTTTGTTCAGGTTCTCAACTGATACATGCACAGCTCTTGAAGGCTTCAAGGAGAATCCTAACAACAACAGCTTAAGCTCAATCCTGCCATGCAATGAATTGCTCTCAGCAAAGCCACTTCTCTTACAAGTCAGGTCTGGCATCTATAATCTCTTCAATGAGGTATATAACTATACATATGTGACTGTGACATTTATGCTTCGAATCATACACTTCTTTTTCTAAGGCAGGACTCAAAAACTGCAGGTGAAAGCAACTCTGCCACTCCAAGCAACATTTATGTCATCTGTTGCTCGCGTCTGCAATCCATTCTCAGCACCACCTGAGTGCCAGTACAAACCCGAGAACTGCCCTCCTAATTCTATCCATATAGGAGACATTCCAAAGGTATGTCCAAAAGGGTACTTGAAAGTAGTAAACTTTCACTACAATTCATAATCCCATCCAAATACAAGACATTCCAATTCCAAAGGTATGTCCAAAAGGGTACTTGAAAGTAGTAAACTTTCATTACAGTTCATAATTCTATCCAAATAGGAGACATTCCAAAGGTATGCCTAAAAGGGTACTTGAAAGTAGCAAACTTTCATTACAATTCATAAGCTATTGCCAATGTCATCAAATCATAGATTCTGAAACCAAAGTTTTGACCCTTTTGAAGGCATTGAAGAACCTTGCTTGCTCTGATGCCAACAATGGAGCCTGTGGATTTATCTCCACCAGAGAATTCAAAAGAGTGGAGGCCTTTGCTAGCTCAATTCAGGAACTAATGAACGTGTATCCGGGCATTGAAGGTCTGGTACAATGCCAACCAGTGAAGGATGCTTTCACTGAGATCATCACCAAGCACTGTAAGCCTTCGAAGAGACATGTCAGGTTGGTTTGGGCAGGGATGGTGCTTCTCTCAGTGGACATGGTGGTTTTAATCTTGACATGGATAGCAAAGGCTCAGCATGAGAACCAGCACCAGTTATCAGATTAAATCAAGACATAAACATGTTTGGACAGAACATACAGACAAGAATTACTTGTACACAAACAACCTAGTTTTAGTATAGGAGGAAGTAACTAGGATCATAGAAGATGAAATTTTGAATACAGGGGCAAATATGGGAACCAACCCTTCTGCCAAAATGTAATGTAGTGAAGTTTTTCAATCAACAAGGCAATCATTTCTTCTTAATTAAGTTGTTATCAGCTGACAACATGTTTATGTCATGGAATAGTTTGGCATTGGAACAACCTTTGTGTGACCCATCAAAATTGGTACCTACCATCTAATTTTTGATGTTTAGTGTGTGTAATTATCTTTTGGGCATTTCATGTTTGATAATAACCTTTGGAAGAATCTTCAGTAGCCTTTTAAATACACCAGCTAAAGACATTCTTTGGACTCGATCGTGTTTTAACCTGATAACAGAATTTGGTTTGCATCCAATCCATTAACTATTTGGATTGATGTTCTCAATGCTCACTCTTTGGAGCTCTCTTGTGCATTGCATGATTTGTCTGTAAATTAAAGCATTGGATAGTATCCTTATATGCGTTAGTGATACTCTCTTTTTGCCACATAAACATGCAAAAATCCAAATAGTGTACTAAAACTCATACATATCTAACCCTAAAACTTAAACTGATAGGTAGATGACTCAAAAAGCTTATTAAGTGTTACAAATCTACGTTCTTCCAATGTGGGACACTTAAATAGATGATTTGAATGTTCAAATTTCATGAGGTGATACTGAGAAGTATGTGCATTACCACTTATTATCTGTCTATATCACTGTTCCATAACTATTCTTGAAATGTCCAATTGTCATTATCCTTATGTTCTTAATTGAAGCCTGTTCATGATAAACCCAAGTGGAACTTGGTTGCAGCCTGGCTTGTAGCTAGAAGGAGCATCTAACAACAAAAGCAATATAGACATGAAAAAAAGAAAGAAAATGAAGTTGCTTTCTGGGTTCAATATATAAAATCTTAATATCAGGCCCCTCTTCACTCTTTCAAGGAAATCAATGACAGATGAAAGGAGAAGGAACATAGTTGCTTCTGTTTATTGAATTATGGTGTTTTGTTGTGGGACCCCAAACCCTAATTATTCCCTGGTGATTGCATTGCTGACCAAAAGAAAGAGTTGGGTTATGAGATGTGAACCGTACCATGCAGCATCTATGTCAATGTGTTTCCCACAACTATATATTGAAAGTGTGATTGCTTATACGTGAATCAGAAGTCTTACATCTAATAGTTAAGAGGTAAAAGAAAAATTAAAATATACCTTAAACTCATAACGTGACAGGTTAGTCTTTTGGTCAATTATGAGTTTCAATGTGTATACTATAAGTTTCTTATTGTGTATTCATCCTTAATAAAACCCGATTCTCCTCAACAATAGTATCACAGGGTTGAGAACAATGATAATTGTTCTCATGATGGTGAACCTAATTAATAGAATGAAGTAGGTCATGAGGTATTGAGTAAAACAGGTAGAAGTAGGGTTTAGGAGTGCAAGCAACCCGATATGATAGGATTTAGGGAAAGATTGTAAAGTGTATCCACATTTGAGTCAGCAGTCTTATATAAGATAGTTATGGCTAGTCTTATATAAAATAGTCATGACTTTTAGACTAGTTTTTTTAGGTCAAATATGAACTCCTATGTATAAATTATGATTTTTTTTTATGTATACTCCTTACTGAAATGCAATTCTTTCCAACAATTGTTTTAAAAATATCACTTTCTTTTCAATCTAATTTCTTTTATTGTTGATGAAAAAAGAGTCTATAAGTTACATTGTTACATCTGGAAGCATTTTTGATCAAGTATATACATTGAGATATGTGATGCTTAACAAAACGTTGGCAGTAGTTTAAAATAAATTCAAACCCCACATACAGTATCAATTGAGCTTATCACTTTCATTGTTAAGATCGTATGGTTATGTGTTTGCTTGGTCAGAGGAATGATGTCAAAATGACATCAACATGACATCAAACCCAACATTACTTTAATCATCTAGTGTATAGTATACCTTTAATTTAGTCTCGAAACTCAAAGACACAGACATGCAAATGTGTTTACTTAATTTGCAGCGAAGCCTTCAAAAGGGACAAACAAATTGGCATATGAGTACACGAAAACAAGAACATATATAACAAATGACAAGTTGCTATGTGGCCGAACACTGATTGTTTTGATGATGCTCACTAAATAAAATTAAACAAAGTTGCTGGCTAAAGACAGTGTCATCGTAATAAGAAATTGATTAATTATTCTAAATATCATTACAATAAAACGTTTAATATATAATATACTCAGAAAATATGTTTATTACTATATATAATTTCTTATTGTTTATACCTGTACATGTTAAACTGCAGCAAGAGTTTGAGTTTGAGAAGGTAAAAGAAAACGATGACAGAGATAATGTTATTTACTATGTTTTTATGTATTTTAGCCCTTATCATAGTCTATTTGTTGTTTTGCTTTCGACATGATTAAGTTGCTTACTCTTATTTAATTGAGGATTCCTCGTTAATTAGTACTCATATTTGTGGGAATAAATGTTTTAATCTTTTTTATACACTACATGATGACGACATTCACCTTAATGATTTTTTTATCCCTCACCCAATTAAATATTCTCTAATAATATTCTTATTTTATCATCAAGACAATGACCCAAATACATTATAACATCTACAGGCTTCTAAAATCATGGTCATTTTAAAGATCATATCAACTATATTGAGTGCATAATTTTAGACTAGGTGATAGTAACAATAATTATAATTAGGTTTGAATGATCATATAGTTAATCAGACAAACATAATAGTAGACATACTGTATATAGTATAATTAAAAAACAGATAATAACTAACAAATGATAAATAACAACTTTATCATGATTCAAACCTTAATAACCATTAAAAAAAAGTAACTCGTTTAGCCGTTCGACTAACCCTGGTAATGAGCTGTCATTTCCAAGATAAAAAGGAAGAAATTGAGAATTTGAGGGTAATTGAAATTGAAAAGGAATGGACATGACTCTCTTGATGGCTAAGGGTCCAAGCACCATGCATCTCCACCAACCTGATCACCACCACAACTACAACCTCCAAACGATCAGCACCAACACATCTCAAGTAGAGATGCAAAGCACCAGCCACACATCCACCAGCCTCTCACCGGACTCCGGCGAGGCGTGCCCCACCGGAAAGTGGGCTTCAAAGATCCTCCAGGAATGCGCTAGAGCAATCTCCGACAAGGACACGGCCAAGATCCACCACCTCCTATGGATGATCAACGAGATGGCCTCCCCATACGGCGACTCCGACCAAAAACTAGCCTCTTACTTCTTGCAAGCCCTCTTCTCCAAGGCCACCGGCTCCGCCCACCGGTGCTTCAAAACCCTAACCCACGTAGCAGAGAAGAGCCAAACATTCGACTCGGCCCGGAAGCTGATCCTAAAGTTCCAAGAACTGAGTCCATGGACAACTTTTGGCCACGTGGCCTCGAACGGAGCCATCTTGGAGGCTTTAGAGGGCCAAACAAAGCTTCACATAATCGACATTAGCAACACGCTTTGCACCCAATGGCCGACCTTGCTTGAGGCCCTGGCAACAAGAACCGACGACACGCCGAGCTTGAAGCTCACGGTTGTAATGACTAGGGCAAGCATAGTGAAGAACATCATGAAGGAAGTGGCACAGAGGATGGAGAAGTTCGCTAGGTTAATGGGTGTGCCATTTGAGATGTCTATCGTTAGCGAGATCGATCACTTGCGAGAGCTCACGAAGGAGGGTTTAGGGGTTCAAGAAGGCGAGGCCGTAGCTGTGAATTGCATGGGAGCTTTGAGGAGAGTTAGGGTTGGCGATAGAGGAGGAGTGCTAGGGTTTCTCAAGTCTCTCAACCCTAAGATCGTGACCGTCGTGGAGGAAGAAGCAGACTTCTCAAACTCAAGCGAGTTCGTCACGTGCTTTGAGGAGTGTTTAGGGTTCTACACGACCTACTTCGAGATGTTGGAAGAGAGCTTTACCCCGACGAGCAATGAGAGGTTGATGCTGGAGAGGGAGTGCTCGAGGAGCATCGTTAGGGTTTTGGCATGCGATGATCAAGAAAATGGTGAGTTTGAGTTTGGAGAGTGTGAGAGGAGGGAGAGAGGGAGGCAATGGTGCTTGAGGCTCAGGGAGGCGTTTTCGCCGGTCGGGTTTAGCCAGGATGTTTTGGACGATGTCAAGGCCTTGCTGAAGAGGTATAGAGGAGGTTGGGGGCTTGTGGTGCCGGAACAAGATCGTCAAGAAAGTGGAGCTTACTTGACTTGGAAAGATGAATCTGTGGTATGGGCTTCAGCTTGGAAACCCTAGCTGTAGCAAGAAGATATGATTTTGAGATCATACATTTGCTACTTTCTGTATTGATCGATCGATCAAGTTCTTAAGTCAAGGCTCACATGTATGGCAATCACAATTTATAGAAACTTGAAGTTTTTTTTTTGATATTGTTATTGTTACGATGTTCATCTTCTTATTTTTCTTTTGTATTTACTTTTGATTTCTTTGTTTGAAGGTGTTTAGTTTCTATTGTTTGAGAGCACCTTTATTTTGTAGGAGTACTTTTCGGTTTTTACATTTAACTTCAATTTAATGGAAAAATTAAAATAAGAATCAAGGTTGTGTGAAATAGTTATTTAAACAAATGTTTTTTATTTTATTTTTGTATAGTACAGACATAAATGATGAATTTGATGTAACTTTCAATGAAGTTATGTTTGTTTGGTGGTGTACTAGCTAGTACTGAACTAATTTGTGCATGACTAAAATGCATGAAAAATATCAGCATTAACAGCTACAATTGCTAGATGCAGATGCTTCGGTGCATATATGTTTTTTCACTAACTGCCGGGGAAGAAACAACAAGGAATAGTCCTACAAAGGATTACGATCAGATTTGTTGGACACAATGTTTGGTCTTCTATCCATTTTAACCATCTTAAATATGTAGGTCATATTCAAATATTGTTTATAATAATGTCTATCGAAATTTATTTGATTATTTAATTATATGTTTGAATCTTTAATCTGATATTTAAAGACAAAATCATAAATAATAAGAATTATTTATTTTTATTTTTGATGAAGGACAACTCTCAAATGTAAATAATTTTGAACTTTGATATTAAACCCCTAAAACTATGAACCTTAAATATCTTGAACCCAAAAACCTTGATCAAGAATCATACACTCGAGCATAAGTGGGCACCAAGTAGATCCTATGTTTGCCTTTTTGTTTAAGTGATCGGGCATGTTTTGCCTTACATTTCCACATATATGTTTGTTGCTTTTGCCCAACAAGTACCATGTTCCCAATGGCTTATATGTATATTGGTTTGATTTGCAACTAAGCCTGTATATAACCCTACTGACTTAGATGACAAGTCTGATCAATAATGATATTTTTATTTTTATTTCATGATCATCTAAATATCATGCATTTAATTTATTGATATGATAATATAAGTTCAAAAAAAATGATATTATAAATTTCTTTATATAAAATAAGATAATACAAAATTATCATTAGGTGGTGTGCAATAAATAGAGGGTATTTTAAGAATATTATTAACCTACAAGCATATGATAAAATTTTACATAAGAAGATGATTGGAAATTCATGTTGGGCTGGACCGGAGGGGTAGGAAAGTGGTAACTTATTGGGCCTCCATCTCAAACAAAAATGTAGTCTTAATAAAGTCTTTTGAGATGACCCAATAATCTCAGCCCAATAAGAGGGGAATGCTGGGCTGGATCGTTTGTGAACAATATAAAATGTTGCTGAGGGTTTTAGGGTTCTGAGGCTCACGATTCGCAGTCTCAGAGTGATTCACAGAGCAAGCTCTCAGCAAAATGGTAACTTCTCTGGTCTTTCCTCGCCTCTGTTTATGCTTGTAGTTATGGCTTTTATTGTATGATCTATATGCTATTTCGTTTCGATAATCTATGTAATCTTCAGTTTTTAGGGTTTTGGTTCCGATCGTAGTAGAAATGGAACAGGATATTTTGGTTTGGTTGCTGAATAAGGCTTTGAATTTTTTTGTCACTGCCTTATTTTGATTTCAAGTCTTATTTACTAATGTCTGATGTTATGTATGTTGTGGTTGAATTGAATTCTGTCATGGCATTGTGTTTTTGGTCATTTTTTGATTTGGGGAAGTTGAGGTTAATGCTGGAGAGAGTTGGGAGAATCTGAAGGGTTTTCATAGCCTCACCTGAATATAAATTTGCTGACATAAATGAGAGTTAAGAGTACAATGATCTGGTTAGTCAGCAACAGGCTACCACATGCTTATGTTTTTTAAACCTTCTGAAGTCCTAGGTCTGGGGTGCTTGTATAATTCAATACCAATCTTGCTCTTCAATGTGTAAAATATTTAAATGAAGGTACAAGTTGTAGCAACATAATCATAAATGATTTGTATATGGTTCAAAACTTTCTTTTGGAAGTTCTATGATATAGAAGTTTTAGCTGTATGTTTATTTCTGATATAGTTTCTGATGATGTGAAACACTTAGGTAGGTAGGTATGCAACTTTTGTTGATGACTTGCTTCAGTGATTCATTCGTTTAACTAAATTTTGCAAACCATCTTTGTGTAATTCCCAGCCTAAGCAAATCCATGAGATCAAGGATTTCCTCCTCACTGCCAGGAGGAAAGATGCACGCTCTGTGAAAATCAAGAGGAGCAAAGATGTGGTCAAGTTCAAGGTTCGTTGCTCGAAGTACCTCTACACACTTTGTGTGTTTGACACTGAGAAGGCCGATAAGTTGAAGCAGTCTCTTCCTCCAGGTTAGTTGTTAAAAAGTTACTTATTGGAATTATGCCATAACAATCATGGTGAACTAGTGATTATGCCAAGCAGTCATAAAATCATGAAAATCATGTTATCGGAGTGCAATGGGTGATTTTTGATTTCTTATGCCGATCCCCAAAACCATTCCATTGGCTTATTTTGCATACATAGAGCTAAATGTTTTTTTTTATTCTTTCTAGGTTTGAATGTGCAAGACCTATAAACATTGGCTCTGCAACGAAGCTTGTGAAGTTCCTGGAAAACAAGTGTTAGATTTTTGTATGCTCATTATGAATTAGTGTGAAATACTTTGTAATGGGTTTGGTTTTTGTGTTTGATGAATGGAAGAAGGATTTGTTGCTTGCAGTTTTGTTGCAAATTTCATAATGCCTCTGATTATCCATGTTTCATTATTATTTTTTCTTCATATTATCTATGTTTTATTATCCTACTTTAGGATCCCACATTACTCAGTTATATGATGCTGTTTGTTAATGAATTTGTTCCCTTCAATGTAGTTTTGAAATAACTGTAATTATAGCTTTTAACTTTGTCATGTCAACTAAATCCAAATGATTCAATACACATCATTAACTATGGCATGCACCAACTCTCTTGAATTCATTTGCATTTCTAGTTGACTTGGTAGTTTGTATGATGCCTTTGTGTGATTATTTTTCATAGGTCTTCCTTTTAGCATGAAGTAATGCCAAATGGATTGTGCTTTGTGTGTCAAACAAACGACTAAAACAAAACCATACCTTTTTAATAATTTAGTTCTATCAAATTTTATTTTTATATGCAAAAAAGGATAACATTGACTATTTCTTAGCAGTCACTCATCAATACCATCATCACCATCCACTTTCTACTTTCAATTTTCATGCTCAACTTGCATAACTCAATGTTAACAAGACTGCAACTATAATTACATGTTATTCAAAGCAACATTTGGTTTATGAGTTTTGATCACATTCTTCTATCAATATATCACAGTAGTTTGAAAAAAATCAAGTATGTTTTGTTATAGATATTTCATATGATTTTGGGAGGGACACACTCATATTTACATAGCAAGAGTTGTGATACAAATACAATAATGATCTCAATTTTGGGTGCAATGATAAAAAATAGCATGCATCCATCATTAAAATAAGTGACGAATTATGAATCATCCAATAAAAAGAAGAAGAGAAACATAACAATGGTAAGTTATATCATTTTGTCAAAACAATATTATGGCTTACCAAAAAGTACAGAATTAACCAGCAAAAACAGAGGAAAAAACAATTGTTAATTAGATCATTATGTCAAAACAATATCAGAACCATAGTATGGAGAATTACAAAAAAAAAAAAAAGAGTTTTTTTATAAAATAAATAATTAGAAAATTTTAAAGTTAAAACTGAAAAAAGGATAGCTAAGAGTTGCAAAATTAAATTACCGATAAATCGGACTGTACCATGAAAATTTATAGCATTAAATTTTATTGTCGGAAAGTACGACAATATCGGGTCCAGTGGCTCTTATCTGCCACATGTTTGATGTGGTCGTTAATAACCGAACCCCTAATCAATTTTATTTTATAATTTATATCACTTGGTTTATAAAAAAATTAATGTACTATTTTTTGGTAATTGCATTTTTCTGTAAAATTAATTGATCTCGGGAAGATGTAAGACCGTACACTATTTTTTAGATAGATCTGCACATGAACCTATTCTGAGTAATAAATATAAAATGAAAATTATGTTATAGAATTAATTGAAAAGAATTATATAATTCCACTGTACGTTTAGAAGATATATTTATAATATTTTTTTGATTGACTGAATATTGTATTATCTGCAATTGCAAACAAGAGAACTCTTCTCTTCGTGAGTCTTCTTCGTGAAAACTTCTGTTCCTCCGAATAAATTCCTCTAAAAAGCCCAATAAAATCCAAAGTGGGTCATGCTCCATCTTCGAGTATGATTGTGTATTGTGTCTTGTGTCAGATTCGTTGGCAGCTCCATCTTTCTCTCTCCATGTGTCTGTGAAATCAATAAGGTTGGCACCAAATTGCTCTCTCTCTCTCTTGCATTTTATGCTTGCCTGCTGCTACAATTTTATCTCAGGGCCAGTCTTCTTCATCTTCTCTCTATTTTCTTCTGAAAAAAATGTCCTTTTTTATGCATTTGTGTTGTTATGTGTGATGAATCCAGAGCCCATTAAGTTTCTGCGGAGTGGGTTTTGCAAATTGAGTCAAAAGTTTCCAACTTTGGTGTCTTTGCCATATTGGGTTTGCAGAGAAATTCTCGTGCTTCACCTGTGTTTTGCATAAAACGCCAAAGCCCCATTTATTGGTGTTAGTCCCTTTCTCATCTGAGTTGGTGATGGTGAGTAACTGATTCTTCTTTGTAATTTCCAAGCTGTACAGCATTACTAGTGTACAAAGTTGGGGGAGTTTTAATTCAATTTCATGGGTTGGTTTGTGTGATTGATGTACTTTTATTCTTTTGATGATATAACACATTGTTGTTGTGTGGATGTGTGATTCATGTTTGTTCAAATCTGTGGATGATTTCTAATACTCTCCTGCATTGCTTGTTTGCTTCCTTGTGTGGGTTTGGTATGGATGGGAATAAGAAACCATTTTTGGTAATAAAGTTCATCATGGTTAAAGCCAAATCCTATTTTTCCTTATATATAGCTCTGTCTAAATCCATTGTTTTGACCTATTTCAATGAATCTGTGTGCTCTCTTATTTGGGTTTTGAGAAAACCCTTTCTTTTCAACAATCCCCTCAAACTCTTCTCAATTGATTTGTTTGAGTTTGTTCTCTCTGGGTTTTCAGAGTAATGTGCATTGGAGGTCTCAGTCTCATTAATGGCAAGTCTTGTACCTGGTGTTCTCCTCAAACTTTTGCAGCACATGAACACAGATGTGAAGGTTGCTGGTGAGTACAGATCATCACTGTTGCAAGTTGTGGGCATTGTCCCTGCCCTTGCTGGGGGTGACCTATTCCCAAACCAAGGCTTTTATCTCAAGGTCTCAGATTCATCTCATGCCACATATGTCTCTCTTCCTGATGAAGACGATGATCTCATTCTCAGTGATAAGATCCAACTGGGTCAATTCATTCATGTGGACAGGCTTGAAGCTGCTTCACCAGTCCCAATTCTTTGCCGGGTGAGGCCTGTTCCTGGTAGGCATCCATGTGTGGGGAGTCCTGAGGACATTGTGGCAACAGATGCTCTCAGCTTCCTCAAGACTAAGGGCTCTAGATCTATTGATGAGAAGGTAAAATCTCCTCTTAAAGTACTCAGGGAGAGACCGAGAGTGATGAATGGGAGTGCCAAGGAGGGCCAATTGGATAAGAAGCCATCTCCTTTAACTAGATCAAAGACTCAACCATGGACACCTTCGTTGAATATAGCTGTGAGGAAGGAAGCTTTGTCAAGGGTCAAGTCTTTGGATTCACGGTCCATTCCTTCATCTCCTACTAGTTGTTATTCACTGCCCACTTCCTTTGAAAAATTCTCCAATGGGTTGAAGCAGCAGAAGGTTAAAGGATCGGAGAAGGCAAGATCCAAATTGGGATATGGGGAAAAGGCCAGTTCTGTAAAGAAAATGGCTGTGCCAAACCCTATAAAGCAGCTAGTTCAAGGGATTGAGCCAGGTTCTAAGGCCATGAGGAAGAGCTGGGAAGGGAACATGGAGATCAAACAAAGGGAAAGCTCAAAACTGAGGACCCCAAAACATAATTCAATCCCAGAATCTCGAAAGATCACTGTAAGATTTAGTTTTCAATCTCTTTTGTTCGTTGAATTTTATTTTCAACTTTATGTTGGGGTTTTAGTCTTATTTGCAATAGAATTTAGAGTTGAATTGAATAATCAAATCTCTGTTGTATTTTGCATATTGATGGAGGAGTAAGTATTGGACTGTGGCATCGTTCCATATTCAGTCATGTTTCCATGTAAATCCGTTGTAAAATTTTGAATATCGATCTGTATGATTTCTCATTGTCCTCATATGACTAAAATGTTTCCGTCAGGCGCCTAGAAAGAGTGTGTTATCGAATGATAAGTTGCAATATAAGGAGGACAAAAAAGCCCAACCAAGTACCAGGTTGTCCAAAGAGGAGAATAAGGTTCAAACATCTACAAAGAAAGTTACTGCAAATGGAACATTGAATGATCAAGAAAAAACAATTAAGCAAACAAGCTTGGTTGGAAAGAAATCATCAGAAGTTGCTAACAATGGACTCCCAGGAGGTCTTGTAAAGGTTTCATTGAATAGTAGGAAGTTTACTGATGGAAATGTCTCATGGGGATCGCTCCCTTCATCTCTTGCAAAGCTTGGAAAGGTATAGGCTAAATAGTAATAGAGGCTCAAAGTGATTATGGTTCATGGCTGTATACTTTCTTGTTTCTTACTTTGTTTTATATTTGTTATGACAGGAAGTGATGAGGCATAGAGATGCTGCACAAGTAGCTGTGATAGAGGCTATGCAAGAAGCTTCTGCTTCAGAGAGCTTGCTTCAATGCTTAAGGTATAACAAAATCTATATTTTTTTGTAACTTGCAAATTTCATTGACAAAGTAATAATGATGCTACTCCTCTGTATATCGTTCTCTCTGGTTAAAGATCACACGATGTTATAGCTATGTGTAGATCATAGGTCTGAAACATCTACGAGCATATTCATATAAAGTTCTCTTCATATCAAAATTGTGGGGTGCACTAAATATTAGCATGCATCTTGACAATGTGATGAGCTTGATATAGTTATATATTAAATATGGAAAATGAAAAAAAATGGGATTGGTGATCAAAGTTAGAAGAGCAAATCTTGTTGGCTTAAGTTTGATTCATAAACACATTGATCATTTAACCTTAATTATTTGGTATCTAATGTTTTGGTTTCTGTTGTTTTCTACATGCAGCACATATTCTGAACTAACGAGCTCTGCCAAGGAAGATAACCCACAGCTTGCAGTGGAGCAGTTCTTGGCTCTCCAAACAAGATTGACAAATGCTCACATGATCACCAATTCTCTATCCAAAACCGTGTCCACTGGTTCATCTTCATCTTCATCACCAGATCATGATCAAGCCCAGTCAGAAGCAGAGCTGAAGGTTATGTCAGACAGAAGAAAACAAGCTGCTTCATGGGTCCAAGCTGCAATCGTCACCAATCTCTCACCCTTCACAGTCCTCACCAAAGGATCTACTAACCAACCCATAGTAGTTTTAGAAAAATCAACCAAAGAAGCTTCAGCAAAGCCCCAAGCAAGAACTCACCAAACAGTTAGCTCCAAGCCAGCTGTCACACGCCGTCCACCTGGCAATAATATGTCCAGGAGCCAAAAGCCGGGGCCACAGCTTCCTCCGGCAGAATGGGAGAGAGGGAATGGCCTGGAGGAGTCTGCTGACCTGGCCGAAATGCTGAGGATGGAGTCTCAGGACTGGTTCTTGGGCTTCCTGGAGAGGTGCCTGGACGGTGATGTGGGCTCCTCTGCCCTGTCTGACAACGGCCAGATATCGGGGATGCTGACTCAGCTGAAGAGTGTCAATGACTGGTTAGATGACATTGGATCCATCAAGGATGAAGATGAGATGCCCCGTGTTTCAGCAGAGACAGCCGAGAGGCTGAGGAAGAAGATATACGAGTATCTTCTTACTCACGTCGAGTCTGCTGCTGCTGCAGCTGCGTTCGGTGGAGCTGCACAATCATCGTCAAATCCCCAAACGGTAACAAAACCCAGAAGGTGAGGGTATAAAGTTAATGGCTGCATATAGTGCAGTGTTTGCAGATCTGCAGAGTCATATGTAGAGCTATTTTTATACATATGGATCCAGTTCCTGGCTTCTTCTGAGTTCTAGCTCTCTAACTTGTGTACATAATAACATGGGGTTGAGGTATAGGTCTAATTATTATTTGATCATCAAGAAAGAACAATATTGTTGAAATTGCATTGATCTTTTTATGGACTGATTCAATGAAATTGTACATATTAGAATAGTTGGGAAACTCAGAAATACATTGATTTTCTTGACTATGTTTTTTGACTTATGAGATCAAATGAATGTCTTGTAAATAAGAAACACAACTGAGTCCCATGTGCCGACTTGGACTATTTCTTAAAGCTGTCGGTGACTCAACGGTGTTCCGAGTTACACGCTTAACGCCGTCACAGCGTTGCACGTGTCAGCGTGTCTCGTGCAAATGAGGATAATCTTGTCACCCGCGCGTAATATTATCATTTTATTTGGAGGACAATGATTACAAGATAAAAAAAAAAACCGCGTGGTATGAAGTGGAAAAGGAGTAGCATCGTATTTGGTCAGCCAAAAACAAAATGAAAAATATATATAAAATATATATATTCCACTTGCTCATTCTCGCTTCCTCGGTGACAACTAGCAGAGAGAAAGAAACATCAGAAGAGAGGAGATGCGAAAATGATCTCCAGAGCCTCCTCAGCCATGGCCTCCATTCCTCGCTCTACGGTTTGTATTTTCTTTTCATTTCTGCAGTTTGATTATTTTCGTGTTTATGCTGCAAAAGCCACCAACTTTTTGATTAATTGGTTGAGTTTGGGGGGTCTGTGGTGATTTGCTGTTTGTTTTGATGGAATTTTTTGCACAAAAAGTTTTATGGAAATTTTATACCCAGATTGGAAATTTTGTTGGGTATTATGGTATGTGTTTTTTTTATAGTCAGATTTGGTTGTTGATGTGATTAGGATTTTATATGCACTTTACTAAATTTGTATCTGTATTTGAGAAATGTGAGTTTGGTGGCAATGAACTATTGGGATTTGTACTGGAGTGTTTTTAATATGAAATGCATTTGTGGATTAGGGTTTCTATTTGTACTGTGACCATGGATCGAATTGAGCACATGATGGTAGAAGATGAAGTCATTGTTTTTTAGGTTATGTTTGCGGATTTTATTATAGGTTTAGATCTTGCATTTTAATTTAAACTATGAGTTTGGCTGCTGATTTGGTTATTTCATTGTGTGAGATTGTTTGTTTTGTTTTTTATGTTCTGGTTTTTCTGCATACGATTGATTTCAGGTGAGAGGCGAGCCATGTGCGTGGCCCGGTGCAGGACAGTTTTCCCTGGGGAAAGGTGTAGTGTATGGACTTATGCAGTTGTTGTCTCTACCATTTAAAACCTTGCGTGGAGCTAGCCGAACCCTTAGAGTTACTCAATTTTGCAGTGTTATCAACATGTCCGCTACATTGCAAATTGAATTGGTGAGTCGAGCTCTCTCTCTCTCCCCCCTCCCAATATTCCTCTCTTCTGTTGTTCTGATTGTGTATGACCTGCTGCTTTCATCACTTAAGACACTAATAGTATATCCTATTTGTCGTTTTAATTAGAGTACTGAACATTGAGTGTGACTCACTGCCAAACATTAAGGATGCTACCATACACTTAAAATTTTTCATTATACTTAATACGCGAAATAGGTTTTACATATTGAAGATGGACAGGTTTTCCTCAAGTTAATCATGTCTTTTAGTAGATTTTGTTGATGTTTTTGCATATCTTATTGTACTTATTAACTTTCAGGTTCCATGTCTTGAAGACAACTATGCATATCTTTTACATGATGTGGATACGGGCACTGTTGGAGTTGTTGATCCCTCTGAAGCTGCACCTATTATAGATGCTTTGAGTAGGAATGACCTGAATTTGACATACATACTGAACACGCATCATCATCATGATCACACCGGGGGGAACACTGAGTTAAAAGCAAGGTATGGAGCAAAGGTATGATTATTTAGGCGTTTTGTAAAGTTTCTTATATCTCAGATGGTAAATGTATTATTGAATGAAGATTACCTCGTAGATAAATTTAGACGGACAGCTGTGAGTGGTAAAAAGCGAGACTTTGGACATGGTGTTGTATTTTTTCGTAGGTTCTAACTTTGAATATATTTTCCTGATTGTTGCACTTGATCCCCAACTTCTTCAACCCTCTTCATCTTCTATGATCTCCTAAATTAGATTAGGACCTCAGCATATATAGGAAAGGTTTAGGATTTTCATAAGAATATGCTCAAGGATTATGTTTAAAAAGTGGATACTTCTCTTGCAAGTAGAGTAATGAAGGGTGATGGCAAGTTGGCAATCACTTTGAAAAGCTGTAATGTCCTTTTCACTAGGCAATCAATGATATATAATACTCAAAACTTTTGCGAAACTTACAATTAATCATATGTTGTCTTAGGTGATTGGTTCAGATACTGACAAGGATAGGATTCCGGGCATTGATATAAGTTTGAATGACGGTGACAAGTGGATGTTTGCTGGCCACGAGGTGGTGGTTATGGAAACTCCTGGCCATAGCCGAGGTATATTTTCTTCATTGATTAAGTTTACTAAACTCATTTTTGTGTATGTGAAATACGTAATAATTACTTCAAAACTCTTCGATAAAAACAGCCCTTGGTTATAATCTTCTTATTGCTTGCTTCAATCAGGACATATTAGCTTCTACTTTCCTGGAGCCGGGGCTATTTTCACAGGAGACACCTTGTTCAGCTTATCATGTGGCAAACTTTTTGAAGGGACCCCCGAGCAGGTAATTGACTCGTGTAATATTCACAAAAAATAATTTCAGCCAAATATGTATATTTTATATATGAAAAAAGTGTGGATTAGAAGTGCTTGTTTAGCGTGATTCCTTGTGTGAAAATATATATAGGAAGGAAAATTAAGAACAATAGTGATATACTGATATGAAAGGTAAATTGTCTGTATTGCAGATGCATTCTTCTCTTGAAAAGATCATGCGTTTGCCAGAGGATACAAATATATACTGTGGTCATGAGTATACATTGGTTAGTCTTCTTTGTTCTTCAAATACATTTGAAGAATTAAAATCCGAACTGTTTTAAGTTATTTAACATAAATTTTTATTTTAACAGAGTAGTGCAAAGTTCGCATTGTCCATAGAACCTAAGAATGAGGCATTGCAATCATATGGAGCTTATGTTTCTCATCTCCGCAGCAAGGGCTTGCCAACAGTGAGTCTTTGTTCATCAAGTGGCCTTATGTATATATATACTTAGATTGGTGTCGATTTTTATATGACTTGTATATTTTCTTGATTCTTAGGTTCCGGCTGTCTTAAAGAACGAGAAGTTATGCAATCCCTTCCTTCGCCCTTCAAGTAAAGAAATACGAAGATCTCTAAAGATCCCGCTTACAGCAAATGATGCAGAAGCCTTGGCTATTATCCGCAAAGCAAAGGATAAGTTTTAATGCAGCTACATTATTTTTGTTGTTATGCCAGTTCTAGTTTGGTGTATAGGAGAGATGAACCCGTTCATTTGTGAAATAAACAGTGCGATAAAGTAATGCACGATAATCATTACTCTATCGCACTGCTTATGGTTTACATTTCAAGTTTACGAACAAAAATCAGATAGAATAGAATGTATTACATAAAGCCCGATAGGACTGAAATATGTTTACTTCACTACATACTTTGGCTGGAATCGATACGATTTGTGTATCTGATTTGTCATTAGGCAACCCTCCTATGCCGAGAGGTTTCATCTCGTGGGTGAAAGGATCGCACAGAACGAGATCTCCGTCGCTGTTCTCCACGATCATTTTACCGTTCTTCAAGAACCAGAAAGGACGCTCGATCCCCACGAAAGGGCCTAAGGTGAATAACCGAGTCCATGAATCCTCGACCCCAAATTCGAGCAAAACCCAAATGTGGAAGTACCTCTCTACCTTGGGAGCAGTGTCGAGCATGATAAGAGCAACATGGTCATTGAGTACCAAGAATTGAGGCATGTAATTGATAGGAGACAGATGAACCCGTTCATTTGTGAAATAAACAGTGCGATAAAGTAATGCACGATACTCATTCCTTTATAGCACTGCTTATGGTCTACATTTCAAGTTTAGGAACAAAATCAG